>JARYZH020001152.1:0-39088 GCA_030021035.2 Notholithocarpus densiflorus | reverse complement strand
AGAGAGAGAGAGAGAGAGAGAGAGAGAGAGAGAGAGAGAGAGAGAGACTTGAATTGAATAAAATATATATTTTTTAATGTAGCGATGGTCAGTACTGCCTCACTACAAGTAGCGAGGATATTGTGCATCGTTAAAACTTTTGTTAACTTTGCGCAAGACTAATGCACACTTACTTTGGTTGGATTTAGACAAAAATTTGCTAAAATGTTAAATTGGAGAGGCTGATGTAAATGCTCTTAAAATACAACTCTAACCATCTTTCAAAAATGCAAAATGTTTTTTGCTTATGAATAGTCACTCTTTTAGTTTGTAGAGTTACTGTTCATTAACATTGCTGAAGTCAAAAAAATATTTGTTTTTATTTCCTCTATTCTTTTGAGAATGGAGAAAGATTATAAAAAAGAACCAAGGAAGATTAAAGTAAGAATAAAGAAATAATATTTAAATAGGATTGAGAAAATAGAGAGTCGGTTAGAAGGTATTTTTGAAAAAGTAAGCAAACAAAATGAAAAAATAACTTTTGATCTGGAAATTGGATGAATATATGATACTCTAATATATGCCACCGACACAAGTTGCTATAAGTATCATTTATATCAATCCCACCCCCAAAGTTTCGGAAGTGTGCTGTGTCAATTGCTTTAAAATAAAAGGCCTCACTCAAAGCTCTTAGCTTGGATGGAATGCCACCTCTCTTCTGTCAACATTGCTGGTAATTTTTGGACCAAGATGTCACTCAATCCGTTCTCTCATGGCTGAACACAGGCATCATTCCTCACCTTGTGAACCACACTTTCATTACTCTTATACCTAGAACAAAAATCCCGAGCATGTTCATGAATATCTCTCCATCAGTTTGTGTAATGTCCTCTATATAGACACCTTATTTTGTACCTCTTACGACTCGAGCTCTCGTTCTCTAATGAAGACATCACTCGGAGGCCCAAGGTTGATTTAGAGCCCAATCTTGTAAAACTTTGACTTGAAGGATGATTTGGTAAAGAAATGTGCAGAGAAAAGCCTAAGCATGCGTACGCATGCACACGTATGCACACGCACACTCAAAGTATGCGTATGCATACACAGAGCATGCACATGCATGCCCCTAGTATGCACATGTGTTTAGGTTTCAGAATACTTGTAAGGAAAGTTTTTGGACATAAATTCATGTAGAATAAATCCCACATCATTTGGGAGCCACCCTACACCCCTCTATAATCACTATAAAAAGCCCAAAGGCTCTTTTACCAAATATACACAATATGTGCCGAATTCACTAGAAACAAGTGAATTAAAGAGGGAGTTTTTATATTAAAACATCCTCAAGTAAAATTTTACTTGGTTAAGACCTATTTTGGTCTTAATCTTCGATTTTTAAGCACTAACCTTCTCAGTTTTGTTCTTGATTAGATTGACTGAAGGGAACGATCAAATCAAAACTCTAAAGAGTTCTAGTGTTGAGATAAATGTTCAAACTTCATCTCTTCATTTTCTTGTTTTTTGTTTGCTTTCTTTTTTGTTTTATTTCTTTATTTCCTCTATCTTTAGTTTAGCTTGTTTAGTGTTTGTGTTATAAGCATGATTGTTTGCTAGATTTCCTGTTTTAAATTATCTATGTTGTGTTCCTAGGTTTGTGTTTTTGGCATGTATGCATGTGCATGCTTCATCCACGTGTACACATACTCGTAGTATGTGTGTGCATAAACATGGGATACGCACGCACTCCCCGTGTATGCACAAGCATACTCATGCCCAGAAACCCAGATTCAGGTTTCTTCAAATTTTGTCTATTTTAAATCATATGTTTAGGTTATGTTTAGCCTAGTTTTCACATATTTAGCATTAGGACAGGAAAAATAACATGTTTCACATTCTTGGATTATTAGATTAATGATTAAGGCCTATACTTTGATAATGACATGAACATGCATTGATGCATAGGTGCTGTGATGCAGTGAGGTAAGTCATGTATATTAATATGAACATGCATCTTTTGAATGATGGAATGATTGGATATGAGGATGCCATGCTTGAGTGATTGGACGTGTTTGTCATTATGAATATGCATGTGATAATTCTTGATTATTGCCTTGTTGATGCTGCTGCCTTGTGACATGCTTGCTGCCCTTGGAATGTACTTTCAAATGCCATGATAAATGAATGTTTAGGGTTTGGGGATGATATGCCATGTTAAATGCTCTAGATGGATATTAGAGAGAGAGAGAGAGAGAGAGAGAGAGAGAGAGAGAGAGAGAGAGAGAGAGAGAGAGTGTGTGTGTGTGTGTGTGTATGTGTGTGTGTATTTAGAATAATATGTTAGGAGACCCTATAAGATTAGGATTTGGAACATAATGACTGGAGGCCGATCCATAGGTCGGGGGGGGGGGTTTGGGTGCCTAACACCTTCCCATCCCCATATCTAAACTCCAGACACGTGCTTTGGTAAAGATTAGCCTTCCACAAGAGCGTTATATAGATGGTTTCTAGACTTAATCTAAGTGGCAACTACATTTACACCCTCCGCTCGGTCCACATTAGGCCGAGGCGTACCTTCCTATGAGAAAACCACTACCACCCAACTCGATGGGGGCGCTTGTGCCCACACTATGTAAGATTTTTTTTTTTCAAAAGTGTTAGCTTACATATTAAAGAAGGCCTTACCAAGGGGTCATCACAGAGCACCATTTGCCTTTGCGAAAGACCGTCTCATTTTTTATAACATTCTTGCTATTTTTGAGACTTTGCATTGCATGAAGACTCACAATTCAAGCAAATCTGGTTGTATGGCACTTAAGTTAGATATGAGTAAGGCCTATGATAGAGTCGAGTGGGCTTTTCTTGAGAATCTTATGAGGAGAATGGGTTTCAGTGACCACTGGATTAATCTCATTATGTTTTGTTTGAAAACAGTTACTTATTTAATCCTTGTTAATGGAGAACCCAAAGGTTAATTTCATCCATCAAGGGGAATAATACAAGGAGATCCATTGTGCCCTTTTCTTTTTCTCTTGTGTACTGAAAGTTTGCATGGGATCATTAAACAAGTAGCTAGAAGGGGTGAGATTAAAGTTTTTTGTTTGTTTAGACCCCTTAAAATAGATTGTTTAACCCTAGTGAATTAGCCAAGTAGTTACTTAGGTTAATTATCAGATCTAGGTTAAGTAGAAAAATATCATATCATATCATGCAGTGTGGAAAAATGAAGAAAACAACGATATGATTATCCAGGAAAACCAATGAAACAATCCAGTTTCAAGGTAAAAAACCTGCAGAGGATTTAACCTAGCTATCCTCAAGGTAAACAAATTCGCTATGATAGAATGGAAGTACAATAGATTTTCTCCCTAAAATCTAAAGCTACCTCTTCTAGAACTTACTCACACGATCACATGCAACTCTGAATCCACGGACTCTTCTATCTTGAATTTGTAACACACAAACACCCACGTTTGTGACTTTGAGATCCCACTCACAGGTGTAGATCATCAACAGTATTTGATCTTGTTATGGTAGCAACTAGTACAACACTGGATCTTGAGTTTCTTCAAGGAATAACACTGTAGAATAATTAAGAGAGCTTTGGGTACAAAAACCCTAGATCTATAATAGGAGGCACAAGATGCACTATTCTCTCTCTCAAAAGCTCTCTAAAACGTGCCTTAGGGTTTCCTTTATATACTAGAAGTGCTTCACTTGAAACCTAAATCTAAAGCAGAGTTTGGGCTGAAATAGAATTCTGCAGAAATTTCATGTCTGAGATTTTCGATTGGTCAAACCAATTTTTCGATTGGTTAAACTCTTTAGAAATTGACTTCTTCTTTTTTGTAGCTTGCATATTCTTATATTCAGACTTACAGCACCTTGAGCATTTTCTAATCTAACCTATAGACTTAGGAATCTATATTTAGACAAGTTTGTGTTCATGGTTTGCCAATTATTCTAAGATTTTAGAACCTAAAAAAAGTTTTCTCTCTATGCAAAAAGGGACCAAGACTAACACATCTGTTCTTCGCAGATGATAGCCTTTTTTTTTGGCAAGGCAACCTCAAAATTGAAGAGTGTGATTGAGTCCTGGATATGTTATCTACTTAGGAGGGTGCCTCTGGGTAGAAAGTGAATCAAAATAATACTGTCATCTTCTTTAGCAAGTCTACTTCGAAGGCTATGAGACAAATTATCAAAGGTATTTTAGGGGTCCAAGAGATTAAACAATATGAGAAATATTTCGGTCTTCCATCTCTGATGGGTAAGGGGAAGAAAGCAAGCTTCAATTACATTAAGGAGAGAGTTTGGAGAAAGCAATAAGGCTAGGAGGGCAAGTTGTTATCTGAAGCAGGGTGGGAGGTTTTGCTTAAAGCTTTCATTCAAGCTATTCCTCACATGCCATGGATTACTTCAAACTTCCTTTCCTAAAATGGTGAGTGGTGGGGACAATGTGGTGATAGGAGAAAAATTCATTGGCTCAAGTGGGATGAGATGACAAAATCTAAAATGGTGAGTGGTATGGGTTTTATAGATTTAGCCATTTTTAATGATTCTTTGTTGGCTAAACAAGCTTGAAGGCTTTTGCATAATAGGGACTCTTTGTTTTATAGAGTCTTTAAGGCAAGATTTTTTCCAAATGGCTCAATAATGGAGGCTAAAGATTCAAGGAGGGACTCTTATTCTTGGAAAAGTATATTAAAAGGTAGGGATGTCATTGCACGGGGTGCTTGTTGGTGGATTGGTGATGGTAAGTCGGTGAAAATTTGGAAACATCTCTGGTTACTAGTTAAGCATCCTACTATGTTGTCTTCCCTTGTTATGGAATCTTTGTAGGAGGCTACAGTTGACTTGTTAATTGATCCCTCTATGAGACAACAGAACACAGATATGATTGATGACATCTTTGTTCCACAGGAGGCCAAAGCTATCAAGAAAATACCCTTAGCCTACCATACAACAGCCAATTCTCTCTTTAGGCATCTGGCACAGGATGGGAATTACTCTTGTAAGTCTAGCTATCGTTTTCTTAGATGGAGACAGAGCTTGACCATAGAGTGGATCCTCATACACATGATACTAGACTTTGGAAGAATATATGGGCTTTACATTCTCCGAACAAGGTGAAGAATCTTATTTAGAGAGCTTGCCGAAATTCTATGCCAACCAAGGCTAACCTGGTTCGTAGAATGGTGATTGATAGTCCATGTTGTGACCGATGTAACTCAGTCCTAGAAGCTCCACTTCGTGCTCTTTGGTCCTGTCCTATGTTAGATGATGTGTGGAACGCCTCTAACTCTTGGGATTTTTGCATCTCCACTTGCTTTTCGAACTTCAACGAACTGGTCTCCTGGATTATGCAGAAGTAAAGGATTTAGAATGGTTTACTATGACAGCATGGTCAATTTGGACTCAAATTAAGAAACTAGGTTAGATTACACCAACCTAGTTGTAGCATTGATCAGATTGCTCGGGTTTCAAAGGAAAGGTATGATGAATCCATAGCAATCCGGCCTTCCCCACTCCCTTTGCCTCCTAAGCCTCATGTCCGGTGGCGACCTCCCCTAGCTTACTTATATAAAATAAACTTTGATGACGTCGTTTTCCAAGTTGAAAATAAATCGGGCATTGGTGTGATCAATAGGGATAATCAAGGTATGGTCATAGCATCTCTATCTTAACAGGTTCCTCAACCTTTTCAAGCTATGGAAATTGAGGCTTTGGCAATTGCTCGGGTTCTTGAGTTTGCTCAATCCATTTTGGAAGGGGATTCGGAAGTGATAATGAAGGCTTTAGTTGAGAAAGGTACTCCCTATGATCTTTTGGTTCACAATGCAAGGATTTTTTCTAGGTTTTTTTACTCTATTGCTTTACCCTTATACTAAGAGAGAAGGTAATAAAGTTTCTTATATTTTGACTAGGTATGTTATAACTAGTTCGGAATGTGTTGTGTGGATGTAAGATGTTCCTTCACAACTTTCTTTTGTAATTCAAGTTGATATAGCTGGTTTTTCTTAGTAAAATTTTAGTTTTGTTCCTAAAAAATAATATTAATCCCACCCCACATCACAATTACAAACGAACAAAACTTAGGCACAATACCTTAGATGCTGTTTCATAGAAATCCTTCTTAAAATTCAGTTATGCGACTTTTTTCTTATGGGATGGGAGTGTATTTTTAGTTAAGTAGCCACATGACTAAATTTTAAAACGTAAATCTACGAAACAGCACCTAAGTAGTATACCTAAATTTTGCCTTACAAACAATATCTTTGTCAAAAACCTTTGATTTAGCGCGGCGCTTTTTTGGAACTAAAAACAAATAGTGTTATGCAGGCCATCACCTTTTTAAATTTTTTTAAATTATTATTATTAAAATAACTAATTTGGACTCACTTTGCAAAAAGCTGGTAGGTGGGTCTGTTTAATATTTTTGAGCTATGTTCATGGTCTTTAGTGCGCTTTGAGTGCTTGATGTAGGTGTGTGATTTTGATCATAATTTTTTTATTATCTAATTTATCTCCTTTTTTTTGCTAAATTTATCTAATTTATCCTCTTACACCATTAGTTCCATACTTTTATTCTAAGATCATAAACATACCAAATATGATCATTTCCAATGTCACAGGGCGTAAATAAGAATTTTTTTTTTGGGCCAAACTTATTTTCGTAGACTATATCTTTAAAAATAATATAAAGGATTTTTTAAAAAATAATCCACAAGCCTTTTTTTGCAAAAAATAGTATTATTTTTTATTATTATTAAAAATAGCGCTTTGGCCTTTGGGAGAATAATTTAAGAGAATAGTTTCATTGCAAACTGCCTAAGGCAGATGAAAACAGTAACGACGAAGATAAACAATAGTCTTATGAACTTTTTTTGAAGGCATTTTGAGCAGTTTTGAGAAGAAATTTCTTTTCCATTATAAAAGTTACGGACTTGTTCCTGAAGTTGAATGATGTGGGCGGACTTGAGACTTGCAAAGAGGTTTTGATAGAAGCTACCATATAGCCTAAAAAGTGTCCTCAGTTTTTTACAAGTAAGTTCCTCCTCCATCAACCATCATGGTATTTAACTTTTGGGTTTTCTAATCTCTGCTTTTAGATACTTTATCTGTATATTCTTAGTTTCAATGCTAATAAGAATGGCTGGACTTCTGGTGACCACTAATGTGGTCCATGTGGATATTATATTGTTGTTTTGGATAAAATAATCATTTGTTCGCCTGTTTAGGGAATCGAAAACCATGGAGGGTTGTATTACTATATGGTCCACCTGCAACAGGGAAGAACCTTGTAGCAAAGGCAATTGCAGCAGAATCAAAATAAACTTTCTTTAGGTAATATATATGCATATATTTTTACCAAAACCAATACCAATGCATAGCAAGCAATTATACACGGCAAAAGATATAAAAGAATTATGCATATATATATATATATATATATATATATTGTATGTCGTAAACGTGAAGGAATTAGAATGGTTAAACCTTTTCTTTAATTGACTTTTCGTGGTTGCCTTACTTGAAATAATTTTACCACTAGTGCAAATTCTGTAGTTGGTAGTCACAAGATTTTGTAAACGGATGATGATAAAAATTGCTTTCAGCATATAAAAACAGAAAAAAGAAAAAAGAAAAAAAAAAATGAGTTACGGATGATGATAGTATGTTCACTATCCGGTTGTTTATGTTTCATTTCTGATTAATTAAATACACCATCAATGTGTTTTCTCCCATCATGAACTTGGGAATATAGCTTACAAGTAACGTGAAAAAGATCCTGAGTGGAAAATTAAGAACAAATGCTATTTCTAGTATTCTAAGGCCTGCATTTTAGGGACTCGTTACCCGTCATTTTGACACAGCTGAATACATGGATATATAGTATTGAGATACACGGAATTTGTTTTTTCCTCTCTTTTTCTCAATGGTGTTGCCTTACGTTATTCATTTTGAGTCACCAAAAATCTTTCCATCCTAAATTCCTAAATACATTTTCATATCTGTATCTATAGACTTCATGTCATCCAATGATTCATATATGTTACTTATTGTTTCTCTAACATTTTCTGGAATAGTCTGATGGCATCACATGACATGGAAGATTGATGTGCACCAAATATATACAAAAAAGTACTCTTATATTTGTATTTTAGCCTCACTTTTATGCTATTTTGTGATTGATTATAAGTTGTCTTTGTTTATAGGTAATAAAGGATTTACATACAAAGTGAGGCTAGGCCAATTTTCAAGCTAAGTTAAGACCCAGGTGTGAAGCATGAAGTAAAGATTCAGCCCAAAGTAAACATCCAGCCCAGGCGTGAATTCAAGAGAAGACCAAAAACAAAGAAAGAAAAAAAATAAGAAGAAGCCCAAGATTCAATTCAACATGGATGAAGTTTGCAAGGAAATAACCTCCTAAAATCAAGCAATGGGGCGTGTCACAAAAGAAATAGGAGTCAGCGTTTAAAGTAGGGTTGTCCACGGGTCGGGCCGGATCGGTTTTGGACCTAACTCGGACCCGACCTGCCGGCATCGGGTGGAAGGCGGAGGGACCCGAAACCAACCGCTGGCGTCAATCGGTCGATTCGGTTTCGGGTTCTGGTGATGCCCGGGTCGGTTCGGTCGGTGGAGAGAGTCGCTAGATCCTGCAAACGTCGCCAAAATCTTCAAAAACTTCGCCGGAATATACAAAAACTCACTCCATTTGCACCGAAAATCACCGAGATCACGAGATCACTACCGGATCTAGATGGAGAACTCAAGATCTCCACCCGATCTGGGCGAAAATCGCGAGATCTACACCGGATCTGGGCAGAGAAGTCAAGATCTCCATTCGATCTGGACGGAGATCTTGAGATCTCCACCAGATCTAGGTGAAGAACTCAAGATCTCCATTGGATTTGGGCATAGAAAGGGAGATCTCCACTAAAACTGGGCTGATCTAAGAGAGAAAATGAGGAAAATTAAACAAATCTACATATTCTTCGGTTGGGTCAGCTTCGGCGGGTTGAGAGAAGTGAAACTGAAACTCAAACCGACGAGGGTTGGGTTTCATTGGACAAAACTGTCACTGATCGCGGTGGTGCTCGGGTCGGTCGGCTTTCGATTCGGGTGGCGAAGGGTTGAGCGGTTTCGGTGGGTCAAGCGGGTCTTGGACACCCCTAGTTTAAAGCAAGGAATCCCTTGCATGTGCGTGGCTTGGAAATATGAATTCCTTGTTCTACTTGTATTAGGATTATAGCATAGTGGGTCAAGCGGCTCTTTTCTTATATAAGTCCCTAGGTCAGTTTGCATGTTAACCAGGGAAAAGAAAAAAAAAAAGAAGGGCTAGGACTGTATTGTGATTATTTCTTTCTCTATTTTATTTGTCTAGCTTAATTCTTAGTATTTTATTTTTGTGTTTTATTTCAACAAACATGAGTAGCTAAATTTTCAATTAGGGTTAAGATTATCAGTATTATTTATGTAATTTAATTTTTCCCACAATAGTTGTTCTTTAATGATTCAAATTGTTCTTGCTTCATACTAATTGGCTATGATATGATTCTTAATATGAGTTCAATATAATCATGTTTTTCTCATGATTTTGGATTTATCTTAATTAATTGAATGCTTGGTTTATAATCATTTGATTTTAAAATTAGATATCTTTTGTGATTTGTTTGTTAACTTATACGATTTGATTTTATAATTAGGAAGTGAAGAAGAGCATGCTTTAGATTTTTAAAATAAGGGTTTTAATGATAATATTTTCCATGATAATAAGATTGACTTCTAGATTCTCTTGCAATGGGCTGGAAAAAATTAATGATCATAAATATATACTGATATGAATTAACAAAGCGGATTTTGAAACCTTAATTTCTTTATCTTGTTTGTTTACATCTTTTACTGCTTTAATAATATCTTTGATTGGATTAATTATTTGTTTACTTTATTTAATTTCAAAACAACCATTTTTATTAAACTAGATTAGGATTTATGTGATTAAAGTTTAATTAATTTTCCTACGTTCATACAAGTTTCTCTAAATTCGACCTTGTTCTTGCCAAACTATGCTTTGGTCCAATTCGTGTACTTGCGAGTACTTATAAATTTCACAACACAGATCATATTCATGAAACTCAACTATGGCTTTTCATAGTTTCTTATTTGTCAAAAGTGAGTCAAAATTGAAAAAGATAAAAAGTTTACATTTTTTTTGGTTGGAAAAAAGCTAGTTTTATTGCCTTTTTATTAAGGGTCCGTTTGGTTGAAATGATGGAAAAGTGGGAGGATAGAAAATGGAGAGATGATAGAAAAGTGGGAGGATAAAAAGGATTTTAGTTTTTCTCATTTGTGTTTAGTTGAGAGGGTGGAAAAGTGGAGGGATGAAAAACTTTTTTGTTTGATTGAAAATAAAGTTTGTATAAATTTACCATTATGTCCCTATTAAATAAAACAAAAAGTAAAACATTATACTTTTAAAAAATTGTGTATAAATGGACACTTCATTAAAGTAAAAAAAAAAAAAAAAAAGCATAAAAAATTAACCCTAAACTGTTTTCTAAAAAACAAAACCAAAAACAAAACCAACGAAAATTAATGAGAAAATAAACATATGAGCACCCAAAAGAAGAAAGCTAACACCTCCAGACAATCAAAGAAAGAGGAGAAAAAAGAAGAAGAAAAGAAGCCAAGCACGTTAGTAAATAGAGAAAAAAAAAAAGAAAAAAAAAAGAAGAATCCAAGCATGTTAGTAAACAGTAAAAAAAAAATACAAAACGTTGGAGGTGAAGTCCAACATGAGGGGTATTTTTGGAAGTTTATTTCATGAGCTTCCCCCTCTTAGTTTTCTCCCCATTTTGGGGAGAAAACTTTTTGATAGGTCTGGAGAGAAAAGACCTGAATCCCATAATTTATTTTCCTTTCTCTCCACTCAATTAAACACACTTCAAAAAAGTTTTCTTTCCCATTTTTTTTCCAAAGTTTTCCATCCATCCTATTTCACCTCCAAACAAATACAGCCTAAAATAAAAAATTAGACAAAAAGCAAAAGGGCTGGAGAGCTTCTAACCAAACTGACACGTCTAACCAGATACATTGATAACACTGCTAGCATATGGATAACAAATACTTTTAACCAAAAAAAAAAAAACCATAATTAGAAACACTATAGGGAGAAACCATAGAAATAATAATACGTGCCTCTACATTTTAGCCCTTAACCGTAAAGCACATACTCCTTGGTGAATTTCTCATACACTTTCAGGTCAGCTTCACTTACAGTAGGCTTTTGTGTAGCAGGCACATTATCAAAATCTGCTTTTGTGTTGGATGGTAGCTGGATCTGCAAGTCATCAATTCCCAGAGACAGGAATATGAAAATTCAAAGTATGACATAGGGGTCTAAAAAAATACTACTACAAACGAACTTTAAAAAAATAAAGAATCCGCCTATGTTAATGGAAGAGAAAATCAACACCAAACATGAATCAATGTAATTGAATGAGACATTTTTTCTTCTTCAGTACACTAACCCCTCCCCTCTTTTGCGTTTTTCTTCGATCCTATTTTCCATAAATTAACTAATGCTACAATCTGTTTGTTTTGATGGAAAACCTTATGCAAAAATAATTCTTCAGTGTTTGATAGCATCAGAAAATGAGTCAAAGAAAAACAATTTTTGGATAATCCCTCCTCTCTCTTGCGTTTTTCTTCAATCCTATTTTCCATAAATTAACTAACGCTACGCTCTATTTGTTTCGATAGAAAACTTTGTGTAAAGATAGTCTTCTATGTTTTTTAGTATTTGGTAGTATTAGAAAAAATAAGTAAAAGGAAAACTATTTTTGGTTAACAAAAAAGTATGGCTTATTTTTTAGAGATTGTTTTCCATTAAATTAGGTGATTGTTTTTCAACTTATTTAAGTTTGCTACCAAACATAGGAAAATGAGTGTCATGCCCCAAACCCAAAAGGGTCCAAAGCATGAGAAATACATCCCAAAGGTACTTGTAAATTTTTCCTTTTTAAAAATTCAACCCAAACAATTCATACCAAGTACCAACATTAAGAATTTTTCATAATTATTTCATTAAAGATTCTCCCAAAGTAAGTCAGAAATGTATGCAATAATTACAAGGACTATTGACCACAAAATAATGGAGGTCTAAATAAATATAATTACATATCATTAACTTGTCCTATCAGTGGAAATAGAGTCATAACCACTATTAGATACAAAAGAATGAGTCAAGTTTACTCTAGGATGTACATTATTTAAATATCACCATTACAAAGTCCAGCCTTCATTAGTAGTTAGTCTAACTACTACTAGCCACAAACACCTGTCTCAAAATGATCGTTGCCTACTCTGAAAAATGTTTGTAAAAAAATGAGATGAGATAGAGCCCAGTAAGTAGCATAATTAATGGAGGTAGGGGAAATGCAAGTTTCATGATGATATACAGTTTACAAAGTTTTGGAAATTCTAACTGAATACTGCAAGATCATTTTCAATAATAATATGATGACAAGAATGATTAAGTAATGAAATGTAAAGCTTCTCAAAATAAATACCATGAAACTATATACTATAATCTGTGAGCACTAACAATATAATTTCCAAAGCCATAAAATCTAACAAAAGGTAAATTATCACAAAGATACCACACTACCATATAGACCGGTCAGGGGAGCCTCTCATTTGCAATTGGCATGATATTGTCATTTCTGGTATGTAGTCTCTCGGCCCTATGGGCAGCAGTTTCACCTATACCCTCAAAATTTAGTCTCTTTTCTCATAGGCAGCAGGGAGAATGCGTCAAATAGGACATCTTTTGCTTGTGGTCTTTTGACCCCATGGGCAGCAGTCTTACCCACACACAATCAAGGAACCTTTTCCCCCTATGGGCAGCGGGGAAGAATGTGTCATCCAAAGTGAAAGGATACTGACTTGGATCTGACACCATTGTCATAAAGACTTTGGAAATCAAATCGGGTGATTACTGGGAAATCAATGGCATGGAGTTAAAACAACATAAAACTTAGAGGTTACATGTACTTTCAAATATATAGTTTATATCCAGGTAGTTTTAGAAAAACGTTAAACAATCAAAATTTCCATAATATTTGTAAGGTTTTCAACTTTATTCTTTGTCAAAAAGATTTTCTATCAATTTTGGAAATAATACAAGACAAGATAAGCACCTTTAAATTTTCCAAAATACCATAAAATCCATGAATTCCTTATCAAAGATTAAATCAAAGATGCTCATATTTTCCATGTCAACAATTCATGCATTTCCCCATATGTAATATTAAACATGATGCGCTTTTCATATATAATCATATATAATAGGGTCACAACACAACACTTTTTAGAAAAACATAATTCCACAAATAATTTTCCAAAATGTGTTTAGCCCAAAAATAACGTTTATGCAACATGGTTATTTTCGAAAAATCCCATTAAAAAGTTACTTATCTTACAACCCACAAAAAGTATAATTCTCCAAATTCCAAAGGAGATTAGTTAGAACTTAAACAATATTAAGCAAACCTATCACAATAAACACAAAATTTGAAATTGTATCTAGTTACAAATTAGGAATTGCCAAATAAGCAATTAATTAGGCAAGCCTAGTATTTAACCTCACAAATAATGTATTCCACTTCCAAAGTTTCTCAACAAATTAATTCACAAGGCATAGGCTCCAATTTATAAAATTAATCCATTATACTCATAAATCATTCAAGGTATTATCTCTAACATCAAAACCTCAACCCTTTATAAGTAGTTTCCACAAGATTTATATAACATCATCTAGGGACCCATGACACCAAAATTATAATATCCTCCAAGACAAGAAATTTAGAACTTCAACTAACTCCAAATAAACCCAATAGCAATGGAAAAATTAGATTTACCAACTATCACATGTTATAACTCAAAACATCTAAATTTCCACCACAAATAAACCTTAAATAACCACTATTAATACAACCATAAACCCACTAATCAAATAAATCCACCAAGACAAAACCCATACATCTAAATACAAGAATATCACTTCCAAAGCTCATAAATCACATGAATATCATTATCAAAGCTTAGATTAAAAGAACTTCAATCAAAAGTATAAAACCCACTAAAAAGATGATAGGCCAAAAACGTATTGACCTCTTGTGATGAATTAACCAATTAATTAGCCAAGTGAAATAATTAAGTTCAATTACATGCAATGAGCGTGGTAGCACAAACAAATCACCAATTAAATTAAGTATGTAGCGGAAATTAAATTGACACGGTGATTTGTTTACGAATGAGGAAAACCTACACGTCAAAAACCCCATCGGGTGATTTTAAGGTCACCACTCCCGAGAATCCACTATTATCAAAACAAGTGATTACAAGTAAAGGAATCCCAGTACCTTATACCAACCTACAGTTGAGCCCTTACCCCAATACCCAATTAGACTTGTTTTGTAGTGACAATCTCTCATTTTCAATGCACGACTCCCAGTACGTGACTAACCACTTGCGCGGATCCTAGTATGCGACTTCAATCACCAACTAGAGAAGGTTGTTGGCTGCAAAGTTCTTCAATTCATCACACGTTGAAGATCGAGAAGCTCCTTAGTTACAAAACCCTACGGTGCACAAAAACAACAGCTTCTTCACAAGAAAGATGAACTAGGGCAAATTCTGTCTCCGGTCACAATTTGCTTGAACAAAACTTTGCTCAACACTTGTGCAACTTGTGTCACCTTTGATGGCCCTTAAAATAATCCTTATATATGTCTAGGGCTGTGAGAAAAGAAATCTCAAACATATATTCACGGATTGGATGAAAAACAGAACAGAAAATCTGAATTTCATAAACCTCGACAGATACCCTATCTGTCGAGCTGCTATTGAGCCACGGGCTAGAACAACTCTTCAAGGCTCGATAGATGCTAGCTGTCGAGCTTTAATGAACAGCACTTTTCACACTTGAATCTTGGATAGACTTGCATGATTTTAACACTTGAACTTGAAACCTTGTTTCTTGAAGTATTAAACACATCTTATATCTACCTAATTACAAGTAAAGTGCATTTTGTCAAAGGATTAGCCAATTACATAAAATAGTAACATATGTTCCTAACAAGTGAATCACATATGTCCTAACAATCTCCCCCTTTGGCAATCTGTGACAAAACCACAACTAACAAATGAGATATGAGAGAAGTCATAAATCACTCAACTCATATTCACTTGTTGAATATAATAAAATCTATCCTAACACAAACTCTAGATCTCTTATACAATCATCAGAGATTTTACCAGTTGAGCTAACTGGAACCCACAGATATTATGAAGAAGTTGATAGATCATAGATCAATGTAACAACTCTTGTTTTTACATTAAAAATTGTATAAAAATTCACCACATTAGAAACATTGTAAAAAATAATTTACAATTTATTGAGGCAATAGTTAAGAAGTTAATGGAGCAATGTCTTTTGATTCTGCTTTTCAACAATATTTAACATTAACCTATTTTCAAAATACAACACATTAACTGAAATAAAATAAAATAAAAAATGACAACACATTAACAATCAATTTATTAAAACAAATAACCTTAAATGTAGAAAGAAAATCTATTGAGAAATAGTTGAATCACATTTAATTTTTGTTTTTTCATATTTATATATTCATCAATTATTATAATTTTATTAATAAATATTTTTTGAGGGTGAAAACTCGATATACTTTAAATTAAACTGGCTAAATTAGCCCGTAAAACAACTACTAACTGTGGTGGAACATCCTCCATCCACACAAGGAAGTCTGGTATGTTAATTGCATATCTAGCCAGACTGTGAGCAAGTCTATTACATTCTCTTCTTACATGAGAGTATTGTAATTGAACAAAATCGGTTGCTAGTACCTTTGAGTCATCTATCCAAGGGCATATTGAAGACAGTGTGCTCTCTGTTTGAGTGAGTGCTTGGATAACCTCCATTGAGTCACCTTCCAAAACTGCTTTATTAATGCCTAGCTTGGTAGTGAAAGACAACGTCGTGAATACTGCTAATGCTTCAGCCTTTGAACCCGTGAGAGCATGTGGTAATTTCTTGGAGCAAGAAGCCAACACCGAACCTGAGCAATCTCTGATAACCACTCCGATGCCCGATTTATTTTCTCTGCTAAAAATCGCTTCGTCGAAATTGACCTTCACCAAGTCCGATGGAGTTGCTATCCAGAATCTGCGTGTCCGTCCTGGGCTGTCAGTTCGTGCTGGCTGTGTGGCTTGGCATGCTGTGAACTCGGTAAGCCACTCTCTAGCACGTTGAGGGATTTGGTGGAGTGCTATGGCCGTGTGGTTCAACCGAACCTGGTTTCTCTGAGATCAGATTAGCCACACCATCATGGCGAAAAGTTCAACATTCTGTTTCTGCACAATCATCCACGGTAGCAGTTCTTCTAAGCTCAAAACCTGAAGTTGTCTCCGATAAGCCCACGACTCACTGTCCTCCCAAACAATGTCTATCTCCTTACACAACCATAGAGCATGTAAAGGAGTTTCATGAGCTTTATGACAGTAGTCACAGAGTGGGTCTTCGATGATTTTTCTTCGCACTAAGTTGGCTTTCGTTGGCATGGCATCGCGACAAGCGCGCCACATCAAGTTTTTGACTTTGTTGGGTACCTGGAGAGACCACAGATTTTTCCAAAGGTGAGTGTTCAGGGTTGAGGGTTGTTGATTGTAGGACAGTTCAGCCTCCTCTTTCAAAAGCCTGTAGCCTAACTTGCATGAGTATCTGCCATTGCTAGAATGTGGCCATATCAAAACGTCCTCTGATGCTATTCGGCCAAGAGGTATTTTTTTAATAATGGCCACTTCATCACTTGCAAAGATGCCATCAATTAGCTCCTCGTTCCACTGCCTTGTGCTTCCATCTTGTACATTTTTAGACCCCTTAAACACAAATAGAGTAACCTAGTTATTTAGCCAAGTGATTACTTAGGTAAATTATTCAAATCTAGGTTAACACAAGTAAATCATATCATGTAAATAATGTAGAAAATAAAGAACACAACGATAAGATAACCCAAGAAAACCAAACCGGTAAAAAACCTGGAGAGGATTTAACCTAGCTATCCTCAAGGTAAAACAAATCCACTATGAAAGAATTTAAGTTTTACAATAGTGACTTAGACCATTAACATCCTATTGCTACCTCGAGTAGAAAACTTACTACCACGACCACGTGACAGCTTCGAGTCCACGGACTACTTCTTTCTTGGATTCACAGCAACCACAAGTACTCCCACTTGTGTTTTTCTTTAAGCTCTTTATGTAGCAACTGAAGTGATCACCAAACTCTTGACATCAATCTTGATCTTGATAACCCTAAGTGTGTATGAAGGGAAACACCTCTAGATCTCACAAGAGATTCACACAAATCACATCAAAAGACTTTAGAGAGCTTTTGGGTACAAAACCCTAGATCTACAAAAGAGGCACACAATGCACTCTAATTTCTCTAAAAACTTATAAAAACATTCTTAAGGTTTCCTTTGTATACTAAGAGTGTTTTACTTGAAACCCAATACTTTTAAGTAGAGTTTGGGCTAAATTGGAATTCTGCAGAAAAATAAATCTGCATGTAGTTCGATCGATCGAGTCTAATTTTTGATCGATAGAGCCTTGCAGATTTAGTCCAATAAATTCTGCAATCATTCGATTCCAATTTTACAAATAAACATACTTTGAGCAAGCCTAAACCTAATCTCTATGTTTTGATCATGGTTTGCCAACATAATACAAATTAAAGTTTTAATACATTAGTTCCTAAAGTCTTAGAACCTAACACATCTATCAACACTGCCACCTTAGCATTTTCCATAGAAGAGACAGGATAGGATAGTACTTGTGGAGGGTGTTTCCTAGGCAACCAAGAGTGCTGCCAGATTTTTATTAAGTCTCCATTTCCCACATGCCATCTAGCACCTCTTTGCAATACCTCCCTACCTTTGAGTATGTTAAAAAAAAAATAAAAAAATAAAAAAATATTGACTATGCTGTGATCTAATGGGATTCGTCGCCGGTTGTACGCCTGCACTTCATGCCAGCCACAACCTTCAGACCGGCGGCCACTGATAAGATTAAATTTCTTGAAGTTAAATTTGGTGCTATTGTTTAGAACCTTGATTGTACGCTGCGTTTTTCTAAAATCTATTTTCTTTAATAGTTCGGTTCTTAAAATCTTCTTTTTAAGACTTTCTCTTTCAAAAATTTGTCTCTTATCTATGTGTTGTTGGTTATAGCATTCACACTTTCGGTGTAGTCCTCAATCTTAACAATTTTCTCTAAATTTACTAACATTATGACTTTTGTTTTCGGTATCTTCCAATACCCTCTTTGTTCTATTTTTTATTTATTTATTTATTTTTTTATATCAAGCATTAACAAACGAAGAAGAGATTTCATATAAAAATAAAAACAACATAGAAAAAATTATGCTATCCTACGGGATTTAGTATCCTTTCTTGCAAAAACCCCAGAGATATCTTGAGCCCTGTAAAATGACGGAAAAAATTATAAAAATTGATAATATAGAAAAAGAAAACCAGACGTTGTAGTTGTGAGTGTCATTCTCTTTTACAATTGCATTCAATGGAATTTTTTACTGGTACGTTGGTTTAGATCCTTACGAACTCTGCCCCTTTCTCTATCTCCGTGTCCCAGGCCTTTTTTGAGAGAAAAGATAGTGTCTCAGGTTTTTATTTATTTATTTTTATGAAAAGAGTCTCAGGCATTTTGATTGTATTTTAACCGGTTATATATATAAATATAAATATATATATATATATCTGTATATATTAAGAGAATTCAGAAAATTAGTTATTGCTTTTTTTCTATCAAAAATACCCCTAAATTAATTAACCAACAATTTAAAAATGGGGTTAAAATAGTAAATTGGAAAAAGAAAGTTAGTTATTGTTTTTTTATTGTCAAAAATATCCCTACCTAAAACTTGAAAATGGGGTTAAAATAGTAAATTGAAAAAAAATAATAAATTCTTACTTCTACGTTGAAATGCCTTTCTGTTTCTAATAAACTCCTACTTTTATGTTAATTTAAATTCCTACTTTTACTCACTAACTCCCTACAATATAGAATTACTCTTTTGTTAGTTTTAAAACTCCTCCAATCTACAAAACTCACCCCACGTATTTATTTATTTTTTATTTCATCACGATGTAATTGTTTATTCTGTCCTCCTTTTTTTTCAATTTTTTTTTTTTTTTTTTTTTTTTTTTTTTTTTTTTTTTGTGATTGGAAAAAGTAGAAAACCCAAATAATAATAAATCACAATTATTAATTTTTATCCAAAAAATAGAAGAGCCTCTGAGCACACGCGTGACCGCGTGCTTAGAGGCTAGTATATATAAATATTTTATTTATGTTTGTTTATTGAGTATTTAAACAAAACTCAAATTTAAACTCAACTATTCAATGAATCGAGTGGAATACACTTGTGTAGAGTGTGCATTGGTTGGGTTAGGCGGGTGGAGAGCAATATTTTTAACCATCCTGCCACTAGTAGGTTGGAAAAATTTCAATCCACCATCGACCCATCAATGTATAAATCATGCAAGTTAGTTAAAAATCTTAACGGTTTCAACTTGGTGGGTTGAATGAGTTAGGCGGGTTGAAAAATTCAATTGACTAAATTAAATTATTTTCAATTAAATTAGATAATTATTTCCTCTATTAATTAAAAAAATGGAAAATTTCAACTTTTATTAAAAATAATTACAAATAATACATTATTTTTTATTAGAATGATTGAAATTTTATTAGACGTGTATATAGAGTAAGAATAATAACAAAATTTTAGAGAGAGCAGCTGGAGCTTATTAAAGAATAGAAATGTGAAAATGGAAAAAAATAAAATAAAATAAAAAGAAAGAAAGAGATGAGAGAAATCAAGTGCATATGTGAGGTATAGTTTTGTGACATGACAAATTAATTAGGAGCGCAGATTGGGTTGTGGCAAGTTAGAAATATCTCAACTTGCTATTCAATCTGACCTTCTAAATTATCTATCTAACCAGCCCAACTCAGTTCATCTCACTTCATGCAGGTCAATGCAAGTCGGACTGGTTAGAAGGTTTTTTTGCATAGCCATACATTCAAGCGTTTGATACTCAATTTAAATTTATAAAATATTATATATTTATATGTAGATGGCATATATAGAAGTATAATTATCTATACTACTGTGGGGGTGAAAGGCCAAGAAGCCTATATCTATGTATATGTTGGGCCAAGGGCCCAATCCGAGGACTTTAAATAACCTGAGGACGGAAAAAAACTTCCGTAAGGGTCTGTGCTAGTTTATTTTACTGAGAAACTTTCAAACAGTCTCAAGATTGTGAAACAATATAATCTTTTGCTTTTTAATTGTGACTGTGGTTAAAAGTTAGATGGCTTGTTTCTTCCTATGTAGTAGCACAACCTTAATTGTAAGGAAAAACTTCTAACTTTATATATAATATTAGATACGTTTTAGAATTTTCTTAAAAACAATATGGCCGAAACAATCAGAGTTAAAGTAAAGACAGTCTACACATGTTCAAGAAATCTATTTATTAGTTGCTAATTAATACTCAACCACAAAGATGATTTATTGGAATGATTTCTTGTGTTGAACATTTTAGTTTCCTAGCTAAACCATACCTCTGAACATCAGTTTCTTAGAAATCTATTTATTAGTTTACATTATATCACTTCTAAGTTTTTGTAATTACTTACTTTTGTTTTTAAATTTAAAATATAGGTCGGATATAAAAAGTATTTGACAAATTTAAAATAAAATGAATATTAATTTGTTATGCGAGTTAAAAGAGTTGTGTTAAATGGGTCATTTTAAGTTGACACAAATAAATTGGCGTGTTAAACATGTCTATTACGGGTCATGCGGGTTGACCCGCTTGTGACATGTTTCTTATTGTGTCGCCTTCGGGTCAACTCATTTATGACTCAAACCCACTATGCTCTAACCCTAACCCATAAAAACCTGTGTTGTGTCCATGTTATGTTCACGGGTTGGGTCAAACATTGACACCCTTATTCATCAATCAATCAATAAATATAGATAAAAGCAAAGACCTCATGCGAGAGAGTATGAGACTCTGCCAAGTGGTGCTCTAATCTTGAATTTAGTCTTCACATTAAAATCTTTTCACTGTTTTCCAAAAAACGGCCTGTCCTTGAAAATTAGACAAAAGTTTTTAAAAAGTCCAAGGCCACTTATTATATTACAGATTATTTGAAAAGCCCAAGCCTCCCCCACATGTAGAAGTGAGCAAAGACCTTGCCCTCAGACTATATAGTACAGACACACTCTTCGACTTCTTTGAAAACAATGGTTTCCAATCCAGATTTGGTGATTATTTGAAGTGATAAATGTAGAAGCTTAAGAGATTTCAGTTTTTGGTGTTTTGGCCTTCAATCTAGTCACTTTTCCTTATCCTTTCAGCCAATTATACATCTCATTCAAGCATTTTACTCCTCCTTCAATGCCATTCTTCTTTTAGCATTTTATCTCCTTCTCGTAGCTATTTTCCCTAATCTTTGCCTAACCCAATCAGAGCATGTTTTGGTCACTGTTGATACCCATTTTCACGACACATTCTCTATAAGCCCGACCTCATTATAAGCCCAATTCATATATTATATTATTTTTTATTCTTTTAAGTATGGTCCAAGCCCATGCAACATATTGGGGAAATTGAGGAAGTGTGGTTTGGAGGGTATGGGTTGGTTCCTTTCGGACCTTTTGCACGAGCCCAACCCATGCGTGCTACCAAGTGGGCAAGGGACACTGGTAGCACCTCAGGCTCATGGAAGAGGTCTTGTACCCAAAATTTCCATCTCAAAAGAGCTTTTATGCTCTGGGTGACTGTGTCCCTAATTTTCAGCCCAGCTCCTTTTTCCACACCAAAACACAGCTAACTCTAAGAAAAAGGACGAACAGCCTAGCCCACTCAGCCACCCAAATGTAGTTTTCCAAGGCTTGCAAAGACCAGAGACAGTAGCCATGAAGAGGAAACGAATTTGTTTCCAAAATCATATAAAAAGTAAGGCATCCCTCTTACCCAATTAAATCAAATCTGACCATAACTTCTTTGATTCATACCTTAGGGTTTAAAGCCTCTTCTATTGACCAAAAACAGTCACTTAGAGCACCCCAAGTTCAATACAAAAGGCCCTAATCAGATTCAAAATCAACTAACCACATTCTACCTAAATACTTGAAACTTCAGAGCAAAAGCTCATTCAGCCAGTCAACAATCTCACAATTCCAAGCTTGGGGGTGGAAATATGGGTACAGGGGAACCTTCCCTCTCTTCCTCACAACCTCTCTCAATTTCCTCTTCTCGGTGACTGTGGGTCGAAGTTTCAGACCTGTTGAATCACGTTTTCCCCATAGAGCTGAAACTTGAGAGCAAAAACCCACTAAACCAGGAAACATTCTCACAATTTTGAACCTTAGGGGTGGAAATATGAGTACAGGGGGACCTTCCCTCTCTTCCTCACAACCTTTCTCAATTTCCTCTTCTCAGTGACTGTAAGTTGAAGTTTCAGACCTGTTATGTTTTTATGCTTTTTCTACACTTTTGTTATTAGCATTTTGATTCTCTCTTGTCAAAACACCATTAGCCTTTTGTTCATTATACATTTGGAATTTTGGGCTTGATTCTCCACAATAAACACCTCTAAAGAACCCAATGGGAGATTTGGACTATTCTCGCATTTTCGGCCCTTGTCGCAAAAACGTCCCCGACATTTTGGCGACTCCGCAAGGGAGTCAAGCAGCTGAAACAAGAGAAATCATGTATCTAAAGACGTGAAACTAGCAAAAAGATGGTGTTTCTCACACCAACTTGTCATTCTAAGAGAAACCATATGATGCTTTGCCGTGCAAGAGGAGCATTGTGAAGTTGAGCTTAAAAAAGTTCTATCCTTAGCTCATTGAGCTACTGGAGATGATCCAAATTGTGTGACGAAATAGCTCCAACCTCTGGAAGTCATCCAAGATGTGAAGGATGGAGGGAGAATCAACCTTCTTATTCAAGGGAAAATTTTTTTTCCATTCATCTATATTATTTTTTAGCTATCATTCTCATCGATGAATTATCCTACATCTCTTGTTTTATATAATATTTGTGAACATTTTTTTTTTTTTTTTTTTTTTGTAGCTTGAAAATGCAAAAATGGTGAGCTAGTCCAACTGTGAAGGGAATGACAGCTCCGACCAATAATCAATAATGCAAAGCTCTAAACATCAATTTCAAAAGCAAGAACCCTAATGACAACAGCTAAAAGCTCATCCTCAACATCCTCTCAACATGTGTCCTTTATTGTTGAGTTATATTGTTGCTGAGTTAGCGCCGAGCATATGGAGGCTGCCGTGGGTGATTAACTCATTTTGGCACAATAATAATTTCTGCTGTGTGTGTGACCCTTCGCAGCTAAATATTTTTGGCGTCACCACTAAATGAAGTCTTCACCAAATAGCTAAAGGTCATAGCTAAGCCCACCGCAAGTCGCTAGATATTCGACACACCAAGTCTTTAAGTAGCGACATTTCATAAACCAAGTCTTGAAGTCATACAAGTGATATGCTATTGTCAGAGCACACTTAAGCTAAGACTCTTAAGCTTTCTCTTTACTAATTCATCTTTTTTATATATCGCTTAAACCATTTCAATCCTTCAAGTTTTTTTTTTTTTTTTTTTTTTTTTTCAAAATATTTTCTACAAGTTGTTTGTGCTAATGCTTAGCCATGACTATCGTTTACTAATATAAATCATAACTACACTAGGGGACAAAGCGAAAACCTTCTCAAAGCATCCAACAAAGAAGGAAAGCCGGACTTGATTTCCTCTCATCGAAGTCGTGACACGTTCATGCACTCTAAGCCATGACAAGGTCACGCATCCAAAATCATGGTTGATCTGCGCAAGCTAAGCCATGACATGTTCATATATCTCAAGTCGCGATAAGTGCATGTATTCCAAGCCATGCCAATGCCTTAATCATTCTTGAATTCAAGATTATTCTTGAAAAGGGAAGCACCAATGTTGCCATCCTCAAGAAAATCATTATTGTCACTCAACTCTTGCAAATGAAATCCGCAACTAAGCCAACTAATAAGAAGGGTTTGCACGCGCGCCTTTGAAGAATTCTTTGCTAGACCTCGGTCTAGATATTGAAGTCAAAAAACTCAAAAATCACATGCTAGTTGCCGGAAATCCATTCCAAAGATCTTTGAGTGGAATCTTAGTATAATGTGGAAGCTTGGAATAAGCGGCAGGAAGGCAAACGAGAGAAATTGTTGTGCTAGGGATGCAACAACCCTACACTGAAATCTTTAATGCTTAGCCCACCATTATCCCAAAGTTAGAAGTCAAGCAAGCCAAATATGAAGCTGCTGTCTACGGTACCATTTGTCTTCGACAAAGAGGTTAACTGAAGTGCAGGAGAGAAGCTGTTGCGTTGGGATGAAATAAGCCTATACCGACATCTCCGATGCTTAGCCTATCATTGTCCCAAAATTAGAAGTCAAGTCAGTGAAGTATGGAGTCCCTGTTTGCGGCACAACAAATCTTCGACAAAGAAGAATCACATTCTGCCCTCTGTATAGAATATAGGAGAACCTCCATTTTCAGAAATTATCTTTGAGTCATATGGAGAATGCTAAGGGAGGAAGAAATCCCACCAACAAATCTTGGCATATCCTATAAATTTTCAAGACATGAATGTCCCAAAGCGTTCCATACTTGAGGGCTTAATCTCGCTGGACTTATCTATCCGCCCTTGAATGGGTGCATTCAAGTCTTTGCAGCACTATGTAATTCACTAAGTGGGTGGAAGCAATTCCACTCAATAAAAGCAATGGCAATGGTTGTAGCCAACTCCATCGAGGAGCATATCATTCGTTGCTTCGACATCTTGCACAAGATCATAAGTGACAACAATATATCTCGCTCATACCAATTTTCGGAGGCAAGCCCTATAAAACATTAGGAAGCCGACAAACTAACATATTATCCAAGCATGGTGAGACCTCTACATGCGAAGGTGCAATGCCTTTAATAAGGTAGGGAAAACCAATGCTTTCTCCTAATGCAAAACCTTGCGAAGCGGCAAGAAAGCCAACAAATTACTCTTGCGGTAAGAAAGCCAACAAATTACTCTTACGGCAAAACTTCTACATGCAAGGGTAAAAAAAAAATACTCTCAATAAGATAGGGAAAGCCAAAGCCAGCGAGATGTTTCATTATGGCGATACCCCTACTTGCGAAGTTGCGACTGGCTCTCGACAAGGTAGGAAAGCCAATACATCCTCAAAGGTAAACCCTATCGAATGATTAGGAAGCCGACGAGATGTCATATCATTCATATGTGACAAGACCCCTACTTGCGAAGATGCAACGCCCTCAACAAGGTAGGGAAAATCAACATTTTCTTAACGGCAAGCCTCACAAAGCAGTAGGGAAGCCAGCATAATATCTTAAAATTCAAGCACGGTGATTTGCTACATGTGAGGACATAGCCAGCCCTTAAAAGGTTGAGAAAGCCGATGCGTAAACCTCGTAAAGCGGCAAGGAAGCTAATGAACCATTACCTCATTGCCATATGGTAATTCGCTTTACGCAAGGATAAAACCCCTTAAGAAAATAGCAAAATTGTCATTCTATAAGTCACTGTATGCAAGAATGTGATATCCTCAAAAGATGACAACAATACAAGCTTTATCCAAGCCGCTGTCTGTGAGAACACAATCAACGTTAATGAAATGGTGACAAACAAGTGCACCATGAGCTGTAATGCATGAAAACACAACCCATATGTGGGGGCTTCTTGAAACTAATGAAGTAGCGACCTAATATATGTCGAGAATAAGTCGGCTACCAAGCGGCTAGCCAAGTTTCATTATACATGAGCTGCTATTTATGAAACCCCTCATCAATAAAGCACTGAAAAATAGTGCACAACCAGCGAGATGTGTGCTTAGCCAAAGCTTGTCCGCAAATGCATGACAACCAAGCAACATGTCTACTGACTTGCCCTTGCAAAGGCAAAATCAAATTCACAACATATCCAATCAAGCACAAGTCATTCTCAAGAGACTAAGTGTGTACAATTTATCAAAGCTATGCTGCTCAAATACAAGGTATGCAAGGTTTTTTCAAGCAAGTTTTCCTTAACATATCAAAGCATTCATAACCGCATAAAGGCTATTTTCACAACCTATCAAAGAAAGGTACAAAGTCATATGCATCCTTGAGGTACAAATCATTTTTTCATTCCAAAATACAAAATTTACATCCAAATGTCATATATGTTTACTTTGTACAAAATGCAAATTGTGTCTACTAACCATGACAGTACAAACTCAAAGTGGCACCAATACAACAAGATAGGAGTTGCTCTACACATAAGTGGGTTGTCCATAGGGGTGAAATACAAGAGAAATTGCCTCCAAGGCAGTAGCCCATATTATACAATTCAACTAGTTCGAAATTTCAAAGCTTGGGGCTCAATACAAGATAATCGGATAAAAAAAAAAAAGGAAAGTAAGAAAGGAGGCGTAGGAAAAAGTTGAAGCAAAGTCGTAGTCCCCATCCAACGTCGCCATCTTTAGGACCTTGGCTTGTAGTCACTCTCTTCTTTACTTTGAAGCCGCAAGTGAGAGACGGACCAAAATGGTTCAAAGTTACTAATGGCAGCTATGGTACCATCTATTGTAGCTCTACGTTGCTGCCTGCAGTGTCTTTCACCTCAAAAAATGATACATTGGCAATGGGATTGGCCTCGAGAATGAAAGTGCCAACAACGGCATCATGATTGTCTATGCCAAAGTCATCTTACAAGAAATTATGCTACAACACACTCAACAATTCCTATTGGCATGAAAAGGGGTTGGCAGCGAATTTTGACTTGCCATAACAAATTTTAACTTGCCAGAGAAATCGCAACTTCATTCTCAAACAAACGGAATTGTTGTTTGTGCATCGACAATTGCATAAAAGGAATAGTGTTTGTAACATTGCCACAAACATAAGCATCTCCATACCGGATAGACAGTGTCGTAATCAAACGATAGACGCTCTATGAAATCACCAATCTCGACACCAACACTCTCTAGTAATGAAGCTATGGAACACATTATTTACTCAATAGTCTCAACACTTGATGCTTTACAATTATCAAGCAGCCAAACAAGCAATAATACTCTAAGCATGAAATTTCTTGCATATGAGTAAGCCTATGCTTTTTCAACACTCGACTACCTTCTTCAACTTTAAAAAGGTCACATCTTAATAAGTAATGCTTGGAGCGAAGAAAGGGAAAGCCGCTGGGTGTGCCCCTCCGACCCTTTTACAGTCACCAACGACCTTGTCTTCTACGTTGCATAATCAGTAACACCTTCGGTGTCTTAATGTTAACGCCCATCCCAATGGTGTCTCAACCAAAATTTCCTTGTCATTACAACAAGCATGTAGCAACAACTTGTGGCCCTATCTTCTGCTTGCATTTGTTACAAGGACACAATACAGGGGGCTGCTAGTGCCAGCACATATAGCAGCTATTTCACACCCCTATACTACATTGCCAAGAGATACCTTCACTCCTTTCCATCTAAAATGAGTTGTCCCAAGGAGGCCAGCAGTATCACTCATGGCTACAACTTCATTGAAACTAATCTTGGCAAACACAATCTTGCCAAATTGATCAATAAGCAAGTAACTCAAAAATTACAGCATCCCCAATGTGGCCCAATTATTCAAGATAGCCTCTCATTCGTCACCATTTTCTCTTATAGACCCAAGTTAAAATTATAGTCAATTATCTACTCATTCTGCTTCCAACACGATGACCAACTCAAAGTCAAGTATAGTCGCATTGCAAACTAATTTCTATGCCTTGCGACTATCAGGATCAATGAGAATTGTCCTCGACATAAGCTTCGACTTCAATGAGAGCCATGGCTCAACTTCATAAGTTGATACATCCGAGAGATCGGCCAAAAAAAAAAAAAAAAAAAAAAAAAAAAAAAACTCACTATGGTAAGAGTCACATCCGACTTTATTGGGTTTGCACTAAGAACAACTTCAACATCTCATCGCCACATTTTACATCAATCTTTTACAACAAAAACCTCGCTCCTTAGTGACGAAGGTTCATTCCTCTTCACCAACAACATTGCTTAGCCAAAATTGGAAAAGATGGTCCTGCAACCATGGGTGATGAGCTACCGTAAGCCCGTTTAAACATTGTCAACAAAACAACCTTGCTACTCACCGATGGGTTATCTCTCTCTTCTTCGGCAGCGACACTTTGTCCCATCTAGATCCTACAACGAGCATCTTTATACTTCTTTGATTATGGTGGTGGAACACCATCGCTCTTATCTCCTTCATTTTGCAACCAACATCTCACCATCCTCCTTGGGGTTTGGCCTCATAGGTGCAAGATTGAAGGTGGATACAAAAAGGCTTTGGAAAAATTTGATGAGCTTAAGGGATTTTAAAATATAAAAGATTTACAAGAGCCTGATTCCAAGAGTTTTGCAAAATGGAATTCTGAAGCTCTTGGAGAAGTGATCTATGCCAAGAACCTGAAAAGCCAAAGAAAAAAGCAAAGTTATAGTGATTATATCACAAAGTGAAGACGGCATGGAGGTGATATGAATGCCTTTGACATAAAGGCTACAGGAAGTGAAACCCCTTAGGCAACTCGTGCAATATTGTTACAAGAGAAGGAGGTGCGTTGGCTAAAGCAAAATTAATGAAAGAATGGAATGGTATGTTAGCTTTTATCTAAGCAGAAAGTGAAGCTTTTGGCCTAAAAGCTAAAAGCAAGTGGGTGGAGGAAATCTAATGCTACCTACGGGTGACTAAAGGAAAGCAACTTGAAAAGAAAAGTCAAAGGCCATAATGTGGTAAAGCAAAAGTGGCGTGGGGCCTTTGCAAATCTGAGGAATTCTCTACAATTTGATATTAAGGAGTTTTTTTTTTTTTTTTTTTTTTTTTTTTTTTTTAAAGTTGGCTACAGGAGGTGAAATTAGAGTAGTTAGCGTGGCATACTATCACAAGACAAAGCAGCTAAAAATTAAAAAAGCCAATTTTTATTGAAAGACAAGTTACAAGAATGCTAAGGGAATGAGCTTGAAGATTCCAAGGCCGAGTATGCATGTATGTTACAAAACAAGTGGTGTAAAGACTTAAACCACCTAGTCATCCAATGAAGAAATGTTGAAATTCCTCATGGTAGCATGAAGGCCACTTAAGCCATCCTATGAAGAGAAATTAAGTTACATGTGGGACATGAAAAGCAAGGACTGTTTCGGGTTGGACCTATCACTTGGTTACAACTCGATTTTCTTGGACTCGTGACCACAACATTTCAACAAAGGGTTTCTTTAACCTGCAATTTTTCTTACAAGTGGGTGTCATGACGCACGACATTTCTACAAGCGAGCTTCATCAACCCGTACATTCTCAACAAAAAATGAAGCGTTCGGATGGACTAATTCCTAAACCTACAACATCTACAAGCAATGGGAAACATCAACTACTCACAGGCATGCCACAAGCACCATGCGTGCTCAGGGGGCTAATGTTGATACCCATTTTCGTGACACATTCTCTATAACCCTGACCTCATTATGGGCCTAATTCATGTATTATATTATTTTTTATTCTTTTAAGCATGGCCCAAGCCCATGCAACATATTGGGGAAATTCAGGGAGTGTGGTTTGGAGGGTATGGGTCGGTTCCTTTCGGACCTTTTGCATGAGCCCAACCTATACATGCTACCAAGTGGGCAAGGGACACTGGTAGCACCTTAGGCTCATGGAGGAGGTCTTGTACCCAAAATTTCCATCTCAAAAGAGCTTTTATGCTCTAGGTGACTGTGCCCCTAATTTTCAGCCCAGCTCCTTTTTCCACATCAAAACACAGCTAACTCTAAGAAAAAGGCTGAACAGCCTAGCCCACTTAGCCACCCAAATATAGTTTTCCAAGGCCTGTAAAGACCAGAGACAATAGCCATGAAGAGGAAACAACTTTGTTTCCAAAATCATATAAAAAGTAAGGCATCCCTCTTACCCAATTAAATAAAATCTAACCATAACTTCTTTGATTCATACCTTAGGGTTCAAAGCCTATTATATTGATAAAAAATAGTCACTTAGAGCACCCCAAGTTCAAAACAAAAGGCCCTAATTAGATTCAAAATCAACTAACCACGTTCTATCCAAATACTTGAAACTTCAGATCAAAAGCCCATTCAGCCAGTCAACGATCTCACAATTCCGAAGCTTGGGGGTGGAAATATGGGTACAAGGGAACCTTCCCTCTCTTCCTCACAATCCCTCTCAATTTCCTCTTCTTGGTGACTAAGGGTCAAAGTTTCAGACCTGTTGAACCACGTTTTCCCCATAGAGCTGAAACTTGAAAGCAAAAACCCACTGAGCCAGGAAACATTCTCACAATTTTGAACCTTAGGGGTGGAAATATGGGTACAGGGGAACCTTCCCTCTATTCCTCACAACCTCTCTCAATTTCCTCTTCTCGGTGACTATAGGTTGAAGTTTCAGACCTGTTATGTTTTTATGCTTTTTCTGCACTTTTGTTATTAGCATTTTGATTCTCTCTTGTCAAAGCACCATTAGCTTTTTGTTCATTATACATTTGGAATTTTAGGCTTGATTCTCCACAATAAACACCTTTAAAGAACCCAAGGGGAGATTTGGGACATTCTTGCATTTTCGGCCCTTGTCCCTTGTTGCAAAAACATCCCCGACAGTCACATTGATTTCTCCTTCTAATTCAAGGTTTGATTATTTTGTATTCTTTGAAGTTTAATTTGTTTGTCTCTCTCTGTCAATCACCCCCTTTTGTGAATAAAAAAAATGTTGTTGCTAAGGTGGACTTAACTAACGAAACTTTTTATTACATGCATGGAAATTGTTTGATAAAATACCTGAATGTTTTATTCTTTTTCTAGAATCTAACTTTGTAAAATTTTCCATTTTGTGGGTCTAATACGTGGACATGTATATTTCTTCCTACAGTATATACATGATCTGGTAAGGGCCCTCTTTTTTTAGCCAATTATTTAGTACGCCATTTTCTTCTTTCTTCAATTTTATATCAATTTATTTTTTATTTTATTTTTGTGCAATGTTTTTTTATTATAGTTCCCCCCCCTCCCCCCCGGTTTTAATGTTTATGTGAAAGTAGGAGCTAGCATGGACAAGAAAAGCTAAAAGACTTACCTTGGTACGGTCTTTCCCCCTTTCATCAATTAAATAGACACTCATTAGCTTGGACTCAAGCTTAGTGTCTAACAAGCATGTACACAAGCCAATTCATGTTCCCTGTTATGGACACAACGGAAAGAGTGTTGGAGTCGCCACCTTGTTATATGGTCTGGGAACCATGAATATAGCATCCTTTCAAGGAAGAACCATTGATCTTACTACCAAAGTATGGGTTCGGAGTTTAGGTACGTTCTTGGGAAGGTGTTAGGCACCTAAGACCGCCCAACCCTAAGGTTGGCCTCCCATCATTATGTCTTACGTCTTAACCTCATTAAAAGCATGTTCAACATTTGCATCTAGACTCACACACACACACTAGCATACATCTAAGCATACAACATGGCATCTTTTATCCCAAACAAAACACACTTATCTATCCATCCAAATAAAAGAGAACCCAACATATCAAAGAAACCCTAGCATATTACTATCATACATATTATATCCAAAGCAGCATATAGGCATAGAAAGATCCAAACAAACATGTGTTGGAATCTACACTTCAACCAATCAAACATGTTTATCTCCATCATCAAGGCGAAATCCTATTCAAAGATGCATGGGAATGTAAATGCATGACTTACCTCACTTACCTTGCAGCAACTCAGTACCTATAGCATTAATAATGCATGAGCATGTGAATGAATGACATTAAAGCTAAGAAACCCTAATCTAAACATGTGACATAAAAAAAAATGTGTTAAAAGGTGAACAAGCAATTATAGGGCTTAAACATATATAAAAAGAGGCTACACAGAACAAACATGTGAAAGCAAAAACAAAACAAACAAAAAATTAGGGTTTTTGGGCAACGGCATCACGCACACTAGAACTGGTCTGCGTATGTAGAATCAAGCTTATATGCGCAGGCTAGATCATGCGTATGCAGATCCTTACCCAGAAAACCTAAAAACACAGAAACATAGTAGAACTTTAAAACAACAAACTAACAACCTAACTTACAAACATAAACTAAACAAGAAAACAGAATCAAAACACAAAAGAAAAACAGAAAAGGAAGAAAAATAAAAAGAAGGGTTAGACTCAACACCTCAAACAAAAGATTTCCAAGCTTGATTTTGACCGTTCCCCTTAGTCAAATCTATTCACAAACCAATAAGAGAGTGATTAGCATCGTTGAACTAAAAAGATTGGGGCCAGAAAAGATCCCAATCAAATAAAATTGACTTGAGGGTGTTTTGTGGAAAAAATCCCTTTTGATTCACTATTTTTTTAGTGAATCTTAGGTTTTTACAGTGAGTTTTTTGTGTGTTTTGAAAATGTAATATGTAAGGCATTTTATAGTTGAGAAAATGGGGTTTGGAATGGCTCCCAAACAATGTGGGATTCATTCCAAACCTCAACCATTATTGCAGAAAACTTGCATTTCTTATACTTTTGAAACCCTAGCTGCGTATGCAGGAATGTGCTTGCGTGCGTATGCTTTGGCCTATATATGCAAGCTGCGACCTGCATACGTAGGCCGAGGGCCACTTTGGTCATTTTATTTTCAAAAATAGATTTCTGCTCAATTAAAAAGTTATATTTTCCATTTTAACATTCTTCAAGTCAATTTGATATCTGATTGGGCTCTAAATTGGAAATTGGCCTTTGGCCCTAAAGTTAGAGCATCATTAGGAAATGGGGGCCCGAGTTGTAAGAGGTACAAAATGTGGTGTCTACACCTGTCTTTGAGATAACCAATATGAAAATCCATTTGCAATCTCTCAACCCATGTTATCTATCGCATTAGGTGAAAGCTATTTTATTCTGTAGAAATTAAGTTCTTGGTCTCAGATTTTTAAATCATTCTTTGAATTGTCTATATAAAACATTTTTGTAAAATATATTGCTCTCTAATTTTATAAAGAACATTCTAAGTTTCTTGATTAGAGTTGGGATATATGTAGTTTGATTTAAATCTAACCCGCATACGTTAGAGGTTTGTGATGTTGCCTTCTTAGTGTCCATTTGTTATTTTCCTTGGAAAATAGAGTAGACACCTAGGCTACAGGGTTTAGTCTTTTTCAACAAGGACCAATTATAAGGAATCTAAATGAATTTGTGTTTCAAGCTGAAGACACCACAAAGTTTAAGGTCAAAATGTGTTGAAGGTTGTGAAACAAATTATGACTTATAAGTTATAACTAGAACAAATTTTATCCCAAAGTAATAATGCCTTCAACACTCTCTATGTGTGTCTAATTTGATATCCTTACTAGGCACATTACTAAAGGCATAAGCACTAGTCTAATGAGAGTTTACTGATCACTGACATAGCTTTTGTTTCGCTGAAAAGTAGTTTTCTTTTTTCTTAGGGTTGATTACAGATTGCCCACATGTGGTTTGGTCCGAATTTAAGTTGCATACATATGGTTTAAAAGTTGTCACTTTACCCATTTAAGGCTAGCTCCATCAGACAACCGTAATGCACCTTTGATACTTCCGTTAGAAAAACACCTTTTTATATGAAAATAAAACATAAAACAAATCAAAAGGTTAGGGTTTGAATTTTTTTGCAAAAATGAATGAACAATTACAATACGCATGAAATTTCCAATTATCTATGCTATCTCTCAAAAATGGCTTTCACAGCCACCTCCTCCCTCTTATCCATCCTCACCAATGTTTTACACCCATCTCCAAACTGGCCACCACCACCACCAAAAAAAAAAAAAAAAAAAAAAAAAAAACAAACAACAACAACCAATGTGGAGATACATCCTAAAGGAGAAGTTGCATGCTTGATTTGAAAACGAAAGAGAACAAGAGAGTGCTTTTGGAGAATTGAAAATCAGCTAAGCAGGAAGAGTGATGGATATACCCATTTTTTTTAATCTCTCTCTCTCTTTGAGTAAGTTTCAACCATACTATTCCATCGGCTACTGGCCAAATCCATATCATCATAGTCCTTCAGATATGCTTCCTTGCTCTTTTCACAAAAGCAAGAGGCGGACCAAAAGCTTCAAGCAATTTCAAAAAATAAAAATCTCTACAAAAAGTTTTCTTAGTGTCCATTTGGAACAGCTTATTTAGTTGAAATTGAAAATTTTTTACTGAAAGTGTAGAAAAAAGATTAAAAAATAAGTTGAATAGTACAGTGAGACCTATGAATAGTATCAAAAATTGCAGTAAGACCCATGAATTATATTACAAAGTGCAGCGAGACCCATGAATAGTAGCAAAAAAAAGCTGAAAGTAGAGATGAATTGAAAAATTCAGCTCATCCCAAACGCACACTTAATGTGTGAATCAGGATCATTATTGTTTGGTCCTTTATGGTCTTCATATATTTGTTTTGGCTTCCTACTTTTAGTGGATCTAGTTATAGTTGTGCCTCTGGCTTTATGTCTAACTCATCTTCCCCTTCTAAGTTTCTTAAGCTATTTTGAAATTTTTGGATCACATATTTATTAGTTAACAAAAATCATCTTACCAAAAAACTTTCCCAAGAATGGGAGCAAAAATTGTTTGATTTTGTTGCATTCTTGTAATTGTTGCTAGGAGTTTTGAACATGAGTTCCAAATACTAATTTTACAAAACCCCTCACTTTTTTATCTTACTTTCACATTTTTTTTTTTTTTTTTTGGTTTTGGGAGGAGAGAGATATAAAATGGAAGAAAAATACAAATTTACCCTTATTTTTAATAGAGATGGGTTATAGAAGTTAAACTAAGTGAACCTCAGGTGGGTAAAGTGACACTTTTCAAATCACAGGTAGGCAATGTAAATTCGAGCCAAACCACAGGTGGATTTAGTGTAATTACCCCTTTTTCTTAATATGCTTGTATTTGAATGCATTTCTATTTTGATGTTTCTTCTTTGTATTTGCCTTTGAGAGGCACTGGGTAGAGTTCAATACTACAATTGCTTTAAATTAGTAATGGGATTAACTTGACATGTGATTACTTTTGTCCAACATTTAGCTAATCTATTCTAATATTATTTATTCACCTTTGTCTTTGGATATCAGAGCACATTGAAGATGCTACTCTTTACCGTGATGCTGCATCTACATAAAGTTTACAATTTGTTAATGCATTACATGTGTTGCTAGACTTGGGAGTTCGTGTTGTTTGTAGTTTGGAGAGCATGTGTTTTCTTGATGCAGTAAGATAATGGTGTTGTGTATCTTGAAATATTTTTTATTGCTTCTTTCAATCTTCTATGGATAAGATTAAATGACTTTCACATGTGAACATTTCATAAACAAATATGTTTGTATCAATATGTGTGTGTGTGTGCAGGCTTGCATGTGCCCCAGCTTTGGTAGACAACTTATTGCACCCAAGTCAAGCGTGTTGTTGTTTACTAATTTGTATTTGCTTTGATTCCTAGGTGGTAGCTTGGAACTAAAAATCTGATGCTAGAGGAATATAGTGATCATCTCGGCATATGTTTGTAAAGCATGATTCGTAGCTAACTACTACCTGATGTCTCATCCCTCTACCGTTTGAGCCAAGGCCCAATTACTACATCTTACCGACTGTTTTTACTATTATCGTTATTGTTAGTGTCCGTTTGGGAATAACTTATTTAGTTAAAGTTGAAAACTTTTTGCTAAGAGTGTAGAAAAAAGTTTTTTTTTTTTTTTTTATAAAAATAAGCTAAATAGTATAGGAAGACCTATGAATAGTATCAAAAAGTACAGTAGAACCCATGAATAATAGCAAAAATAAGCTAAAATCAACAATAAGTTACAACTTTAAGCACTTTCAAAACGTACACTTAGAGCATTAGTATTGATGGTATTAAAAAGTTATATTGCTATTTTTAGCACCATAGCCTCCAATTATTGCCTAACATTGGTGGAGCTAAAGGCAAATTTTTTTTGCCTTCTTACTACAGTAAATAGCCAAGTGTAGTTGTTTACTGTAGCAAGAAGGCATAAAAAAAAAAATAAAATAAATAAAACATTGTTTATTCTTTTCTCTCTCTCCTCTCATTAAAAAAATATTTTCTCTCTTTTCTTTCTAGTCTTCTCCCTTTTCTTTTTTCCTTCTCTCTCTCTCTCTCTCTCTCTCTCTCTCTAGTGCCTCCCTCATCTCCTTCTTGTGGGTGGGATCATGGTGGTGGGTCAGTGTGGTTCGTGGGTAGGTCACTAGGTTTGGTACAATGTCTGTATGGGTAGATCAGTGTGGGTGGGTCGTTGGGTTTGGTGTCTGTGTGGGTGGGTGGATGTGTTTATGTGGGTTCGTAAGCTTTGGTTCGTGGGGGTGGCTATAGGTGTGTTTGTGGCGATGGCTCGGGTGGGTTTCGTGGTGGTGGGTGTTGATATCGTATTTTGTCCGCCTTCGATTTGCGCGCTAGACCCCAAAAAATCCAAAAATGTTATTTTCTCTCCATGAGGCCGCGAGAACATCCAGAATGACGTGGTGTAACCAGTTCGGACACCGGAGCAACCAAAGTGCCTCTTTCAGCCAAAATGCCCTTGGTCAACCTTGGGTTGACCGAAGGTCAAACAAGGTCGAAATCCTCACAAAACAACATTTTTTCACGGTTTTATATCAAACCCGAGCTCCTCGAAGATTTTAGGCAACTTTGACCAAGTTTGACCCGGAGTTGACTCCCGATAGGCCCTAAAAACCCTGATTTTGATATGGCCGTCAGAACGGGTTGAAATCAATGCCATTGCAAAGATTATCAAATTTTCAGTCCAACGACTATTCATGGGTAGAAATCGGAGTTAGAACGGCCAAGATATCATGAAAACCAGGTTAACGCACCGATCGATGCATCGCTAACTTCCAAAGCCATAACTTTTGATCCGACCGTTGGATTTTCGAGTTCCATACCTTTTAAGAAACAGGAAGTCAAGATCTTTGCAAGGGTGTCAAGATCAACCCAATCAAGGCCACTTAAAGGTGGCAGCCCTTGAAAGGCCGTAGCCTTGAAAAGCGTGCCGGGGCTATAAATAGCTCTAGGCACCCCCTAGACCAACAAAAGGAAGGACTCCCTAGCTGCCTGCTCTCTGCTGAAGGTTTTCTAAGCATTTTTCCTCTCTTCCAAACACACAAAAAGACACATCAAAGCCACTTGATTCTTCCTTCTTCACCTAAAATATAAGGTATTGTTCTTATACCCAATCTTCTTTTCCTTGGTTCTACACCTTGGATTTGGAGTTTACGGGTGTGGATGTAGCTTTTTAGCTACTAGCCACAGCCCTAACCTCCTAAATTTTTTTCTAACATTTATCTTGCTCTTTTTGCCTTAATAACATGATTTATGGCTTTATCTAGAAGATTCTTGCTTTATCTTGCTCCTAGCATGTTCTTAGCTTAGATCCATGTTTCTACGCTTGTTTAGATGTCTATGTGTCTTGATCTACATGCTTTATGCTTTATGCCATGTTTTCTCATGCTTTGTTCCTTTGTTTGTTCTATGTTAATGTTAGGGTTACATACTTACATGCTTGTATGATATTTTGGTCATGCCTTGCTTGGATCTACATGTTTACATGCATGTTTCTATGCCTATATGTCTAGATCTATGTTTTCACATGCCCACATGCTTAGATCTATGTTCTCTACATGCTATATACTTTTTTCCATGTGCTTGTGTGCTTTATGCCATGTTGTGTGCCTAGACCTGGGCTATGTTTGTCATGCCATGTGCTATTATGGCTCTTTTGTCGCTTTTATCTCTTTTTCTTGTGTTTTTCCCTAATAGTTAGGACTCGATCTAGACCCTATGGTCTTTGTCATCATCCACACACCAAGGCCCACATCAAAGGGTTTGGATCGTCCTTATTTGCATTTCTATGTTTGCTTGCTTCTATGCTTTTATCTTCCATGTTAGCCTCTCTACTTCTAGGCTATGCCACGTTTGACGCCCTTAGCGGGTTTGTGGTTGTGTGGTTACATCCGACGCCCATGAGGCTTTGTTTGGGTGTAACCATTTGGGAGGCATCTCCAGATGCCGGGTTGCTCCTTGCGTACCTTTCATTTTTCCGCTTTGTGCAATGATATGCTTACCATGCTTGTTTGCGCCACCCGTTGGCCTTTTATGCATCTTTACACGCTTGCTTACATGTCCATGCATGAGTCTTGCTTGCTAGTGTGTCGTCCATGCTTCAACACAATGAAGATATGGACACCCGATCTAAACCTACATTTGTCCCCTGTGGACATCACCTTTTGTTTGCCTTTTGCTTGTTTGCCTTCTTACTTTCTTGCTTGTTCGTTTATCTTGTGGCTCATCATGTCTCTTGCCATATGCTATGCTTGCCATGTCTATCATGCTTTTTTGCTTTATGCCTCTTTTACATGCTTTTTGCATCTTTTTCCTTCCATTGCTTGTCTTCTGGTTTCTTGTTCTTGCCTTTGCATGTACACACACGGAGCGAGGACGCGTGGAGCTAGGGCACGGTCTCCTAAGCGCAAGCAAAAAGAACAAGGGTGCAAGCTTGTCGATATAAGCCAAGAGGCCATGTTCAGTAGATTTAGGGGTCTAGCTTCTCCCATTTGATTATGTACTCTGTTAAACCCCCTTCCTTCATCCCTCCTTTCTTTCTTAGATAGTTTGTATTAGGTATATCATGCCATGTATCATTCCTCCTCATCTCTAGAGTATGGCGACCCCTGTTTACTTTCCTGCACATATATTTTGGGCCATGCTCTAGGGATGTAGGCATTTACTTTCCTGCTCTGTGTGCTTGCATTATGCATGATGTATATATATATATATATATATATATATATATATATATATA
>JARYZH020001151.1:0-39090 GCA_030021035.2 Notholithocarpus densiflorus | reverse complement strand
AAGGTTCATTCTATTACAATTGAATCCATGTAGTTAAAATTGTTAACATTTGGGATCAAAATACTTTGTAAGAGACCATATATAAAACTCATTGGGCTAATTCACAATGGAAAGACAGAAAGATACAAAGTTCAGTTCTTATTAGCCTATTAAAAATTTCACTTTATGGTTGTTTTTCCCGCCTCCTAGCTTTCGCGATGCTTCCAACAAAGTAACCAGAAACATATGACACAACCAGAAACAACATAATATGAGCAAATAAATTATAACATACCCTTTGTTAGGCCACAACTCCTTCAAAAAACTGGTGTGTATGTATCCAGGGTCACGCCATCCTACTGTCCTTGCTGGTGAAGCTGAATGGATAAATAGCTAAGATAAATTCATCTATTTTCCAAAAATAACCAGGAGGAAAAGTCTGGGAGATTTTAACATATGAAAAAAAAAAAAAAAGTAATATTACAAGAGATCCATAACAGAAATTTCCTTGCAGGAATTAAATTTACTTCTACTTTAATTTTTCTTTCTTTCTTTTTATGACAAAATGTGTGATGTATCAGACTCCAGTGTACAAATCAAGTTTCTGGAATTCCATTACCAAGATTACTGTGGTTTGCCTACCCAAGGTTATTCTCTTTCAAAAAACCAACAGATCTATCTGAAAAGACAAAATTTAAAGGTATAAATGAAATTACGCACCACACATGGTGTTCCGATCAAAAGTAAGTGTACCAGCAGGGGATCTCACTTGGGCTCCTCCTTTTGGACCCCATTCTACAAAAGGCTCAGCTTCATCAATTCCATATCCACTTGTCCATGTTACAGTCATCTGAAGATCATGTGAACATCATACATTATTTCCTTGAGATGTTGTAAGCCACGCCCCCTCCCCACTAAAAAATATTAATATAAAGACACAGTGTAACAGTTTGTGAACAAATGAATAGCTATGCAATAGAAAGAAATACGGGTATAACAATAAAATTTTGCTGCGTTGTAGTTCCATACACAGACAAATAGAGGACCCTGTCATTCAGATTATAGAAAGTAAAAGCTTTGAGATAAAAATCAATACAGATATTGAACTTACTTCATTCCAAACTTTTCCTTGTGCTAGGCGTGGATAGACTGGAGCATTTGGATTTATGAAAGCTACTTTGTTTGACACTGCCACTAGCTTTGGCTGTTATGAAAAATTGATAAACAAATAAATAAATTGTTAATACAATCAAATGTAGAGGTCTTGGATAAGGAAAATGCTAAAGTTACTACCAATTTTATTACAAAAGTCTTACAAAATGATGTGGCAATCAATGTGATTAATTCCACTTCAACAACATTATAAATAAATGTTTGAATTACTATTTGTGATTGGTGACTCATCTTGTAAGACTTATGTAGTAAAATTTGTTGTATCTCTAGTATCACTCCTCGTAAAGCATTTAAAGTTTTACAGCAAAACATATAAGTGATATGGAAAGTAATTGACAGATTATAATTGCATAAGTCAAACAAAATTAGGCTCATCATGTAAAGGTGAAAGATGGAAATGGATGGTTTTTTTCTTCCCATAATTTGGTTCTATAGAACATTTAACAATGATGAAGTTGAACCAGAAATGTAACTCGCATGGACAGCTTCAGACTAATTAACTCACATGGCAAATGCTGTGGAAAGAACAAGAGAGTTATTTGACCCATCAAAATCACTCAAATCAAATTTCATTGGCAGCCCAATAAAGACAAGGAGAAATCCAATGCAAATACCATGTGTGAAAAGAACCATGAATGCACTGGTTTTGATCAATTTGGCTCAACTTGAAGAGGATCAAAACAAGAAGAGGATAAATAAAAAGAACAAAGGTAGAGGAACTATGAAACCTTAATATTGCAAAGGGTTACACAAAGAAATGGCTCTAATAACTAAATGGTGAGAAGGGATATGTGTAGCCAGCCCAAAGTAGTTGGGACAAAAGCTTTGTGAAATAGAGTTCATAGACACTGGAAATCAGTTCTTATTATTAGTATTCTTGTATATAAAATTGTAAACAACAGCACATCAATCTTCTTTTTGAAGCAAAACAAGATATAGGAGACTATGACTAGCCAATGCATTTGTTCTATATAATTAGGAGCATGTAAAATGTACAAGTCACTAAGAACACTATGTAGACCATGGGACAAGGACATAGATAAGCATACATTTGATATGCCACTGGTGAAGAGTGCAAAGGAGATGTCTGATCTCTGCTTAATCAACTGAAACTTCATCGACCCTTTTCCTGTTTTTGTGTAGTTAGGGCTGGTGTAATTTGCATGTTTATACTGGAAAATAAAAAAAAAGTATAACATTACATTTTTTCTTCTTTTTCACTTCATATAAAAGCAAGCCATGAAGCTACAAAGAAATAGACATTGCAAAGAAGTGTGACATGAACCTTGAGAGGTGCACTACACAACAATGGAGGTAGCACATATGGGTTGTCTTTGGGGCATGTGGCGGCGCTGCAAATTGAGGAAAAAGAAATGTATTGGAATTTAGGTTTGTGTGGGCAAATTTCATGTGCCAAAACATGTGTTAACGAGGATTATAAGCATTGCAATTTAATTAGGTGAAGTTTTCAGAAAAGAGCTGCTTGAAGATCTCAAAGTTCAGAAAGCTAGCTTGAGCGAACTCAGGCCTCACTCAAGCAGATCATTAAAACCAAGAAGAGACTTCACTTGAGCGAGATAATAGATTTTGCAATCCTAATTCTACTTGAAGACTGATTTAACCTAAACTTTGACCTACCTATTAATACCCTTTGATGGACGACTTTCAAGGTTGAGGCTGACGTACCAAGAGCATTCTAAGAAAACCCTTTTTGCTTGAGCCTAAATAGAAAATATATCTCCTACATTTTTTCACCTCGTGAGCCTAAATTGATTTCCATCCAAACCACAGAAGTTGTTAATCCTTGTTAGTTAGTTCAATAATAAACCAAACTTCCGGATTGATGTGGATGAGTTTTTTCATGAAGGAAGTTCTATAGAAGGACTCCAGAGTTCTGGAACCACTGCAGTGGGAGGCCAATAGGTTGATTGCTAAGGTTAAGTAGAGTTTAGTCTAAAGGTTTTGTGAGTATCAACTATTTGTAACTGTTTCTTCTATAGTGGAAAGTTTTCTACTTCATCAGTAAAATCCTTGAATTCATTTTATTGTTTTTATTTTTGCTTTGGACTGCAGTGATTACTATTGTGATTGTGTTAACTGTAAACCTATTAATTGAGCATACACAGTTATTAATCCATTAATTAGAATATTGGGATCAATCTTAGAATTTTCAAAATGCTTCCAACTTAATGATCAATGCCACTAATTTGAACAAATGAATGAAGAAAGATATCAGAAGAAAATCATTCTAGAGGTTCCTGATTGTATGCAAAAGCCATATATAAGTTCTGATATGACGAAGAAATTTATATTTACCTGAAATTGGCAGGAGAAAACACTGCAATCCAATCATCATTAGATGGGGTTGGAGAACTAAAGTCCACTGTCACCCAGACTGTAGTTTCCCCCTAAAATAGTGAAAAACTAGCATCAGTCCTAATTAAAACACAAACTTGAGGCTGTTTCATCCCAATTTAAAACAAATTGTGATGATAGGTGTCAACAGGACATTCCATCTTTCAAAATATATAATAGAGAAACTTGTTCCCATCATAAGTTGATGCCTTGATGGTAAGGAATGAGAGAAAAGAGACTAAATTTTTTTTTTTTAAAAAAGTTATTATTGAAACTTATATACCTTCGCTCCAAGAACAGTAGGAGTGACATTAACATAGGCGCGGTCATCAAAAGCATATGTTGTCTTATGAGTAGCAATTTTGGAGAGCGGGTGAACTCCATGTGACATTGCCTCCTGAAGGCTTGCAAGACCCAACAGAACAAATGCCAAGGTGCACATTTTCAATACTCTCTTCCCACCCATCTTCTGAAACAAAAATCAATACTTGATAAAATTCTATGCCAACCCAAGCAATTACTTGCAGGAAATGCTAAAGCTATTTCAACAACATAATGAATAAATGGATAAAACTTAGGTACAGTTCCATCTTAGATTTTCCAATTAAATTTAACCATGTGATTGCATTGACAAATAAATCACATTATTGAATTTTATTGTCATTTGAAATTCTTTTTACTGTATAGATCAATTCAATCGTGTGGTTGATTTCAATTGAGGAACCTAAATTACAGCATAGCACCTAATGAACAGTACATAAGTTTTGCCGTACATAAGTTTTGCCTTAAATAAATGCTTGAATTACTTTTATTATTATTTATGATTGGTGTCCCATCAATTTATAAGACTTATTTGGTAAATTTCATACTACCCTTAGCATCACTCTCACTTGCAACTCCAAAAGAGCAACTAAACACCACTTACACACAAAAATGTCTACTTTTCTTCTTATACTAATTGATTATTTGGATGTTCTAAAAAAAGGGGTCACAGAAAATACTAAAACAAGCAACTGGGTTTCCAATTCTGGCGCCAATTTTTTTTTTTGAAAAAGCAAAAGAGAGCTAACTGGGTAATTAAAGGAACTGAAGGAAGTTTTGAAGAAAAGGGAATAGAGGGAAAAAAAGTGATCACCTGTAGAAGATGCTATAGTAGAGCTCTCACTTTCAGAACAAGTTGGTGCTCATTATTTTGCAGCGAGCTAAGTAGAAGAACTGTACTGCATCTTCTACGGGTGAACTGGAATGTGGATTAATGTGATGGCCAAAGGAATAAAAACTGTTCTTGCATGGTGAAAAATGGTGGGCCATTCCAAGGGTTTGTTTAGTAAAAAAATTTTAGTAATGTTATTATTATTTTGTGAAAATATGTGTAAGTAAAAAAGTGTGTAAAAATACGTATAATTTTATTTAAACATGGAAAATTGTTGTTTAAATAACAGGAACAAACACCCCTTAAATAACCCAGTTTTTTTTTTTTTTTAATTTAATTTTATTTTTAGTAAAACAAAGTTCGAGTCTTTGTGAGATGACAAATATTTTCCAACAAAAAAACAATAACTGGCATGTTTGAGCCCGAAAATTAGCCTCTCAAAAAAAAAAAAAAAAAAAAAAAAAAAAGAGGGAGTAAGGCTAGCTTAAGGCAAAATTTAATTCCACTGTTTTAAGGCCCCCAATTATAAAAACAAAAGGTGTTCAAAATCGTACAAAAATGTCCCAAAAATTGTAATGATAATTGATTTTTTTTTTAAGGTGAGTTTTATATTATTTCCCCCACCTCTAAAAAGTCCCTCAAAATATTGAGTCAATAGAAATTCAACTTAATTAAAAACATAAATAGTTTAACTAAAAAAAAATTGTTTTGAGTGCACTTAATAATTATTGACAATCAATTTTCTTAACAACTTGAGGCTCTTTTTCTGATTTTGTTTTTTATAGATAAAAACATGAGATTTTAATTTTTGTAAATCAGTCTCTCACATAGTAAATTATATTATTAAGTATAATTGCAATAATGTTTTTAATAAACTAGAGTCTATTGTGCTACACTTCAAAAGTTTTTTTTTTCTTGAAATATTATAATTTTAAGTGAATTAGCTATCAGTAATCGTTAAAGAAATGTTAATAAAACCTAATTACAAAAAATTAATTAGTATTGCATCTCTAATCTCTAATAACAAGACAGACAGTTTTCAAACCAAAAAAAAAAAAAAAACTTATAATATATAAAGCTAAATAATTAATATTTAAATATTAAAGAAAAGTACACTTCAATTTATCATCTTTAAGCAACGTATTGACCCAATCCTGTCTTTTTAAAAAAAAAAAAAAAAAAATTTAAATTAAATTTAAAATAGTATTACTCTGCCATATCATTTTTAAAATGACATTGCTTATAAAAAAAATGGCGAGAGAGAGAGTTGTAATTATTTTTTCGAAAAAAAAAAGTTGTATATATTATATTATTATTTTTGGTACGCATTTTTGACATATTGTAAAAGAACCTTAGAATCTTTGGAAGGAAGATTCGACTGTGGTGCGATGACATACGTGGTGAGACACATCAGATTTTAATAATTGAGTGTTTATTTTAATTTTTAGGTGTATATGTATAAATGATTTTCTTTAAAGAAAAAGTAAAGTTAAACAAATTTGAAGAAAAAGACACACACAGCCATCTCGAACAAGTGTAAGAAGGGGACAATTAGAGTAACTTCTCTAGTTGGATGTTACTATAGTATCATTTTACTCATTAGGTTCGGACTTGCAAATAAGAAAATCGGGTAAGCCATAGTTGTTATCTTAATCTCAAGAGGGCACTAATGAGCAATGAGCAAGAGGCATAGGGTTCTTTCCAAGTGCTTCCCTACTAATCTCGACTGAATGCAGTCCCTCTGTCCCACCATCTCGAACTTATGTGCATGAATTGTGCATAATTAATAAATTAAGAGTTTTATTAACGGGTAAAATTTGGGTGTAGATATATAGATGTTGTACTTTAGATTCACCAGTTAAATTGAAATACATAGTTATGCTGAATTTAATTATTTTATATAATAAAAAAAAAGAATTTTTTGTCTTGTATGCTTGTATTGGTCAAGCATTCATGTATTTTAATTTAATTGGGAACATACAATATTTTATATTTAATACTCAGTTAAATAATATTTTGTCTTTATTAATGTGTGCTCTAAGGACATGAGTTAATTTGTATTTAATACTCATTTAATATTATTTTTTATACATGTTTTAGAAAATAAAATCAAACTTCAAACACATATTAAGAAAAAGACACAATCATGGTAAATCTGTGCTTATAAACTAATGAATTATTGATAAGTATTTTTTTTCCCTTCCAAAAATAGGCATATTTAGCCCATAATTAAACATTTATTATTGCTTAACTTTTGCCCTCATACCACTCCTTTACAAGACCCATTTCATTTTTGGGATTAAATATTTCAAATTGGTGCATCTACTATCTAGTGTCACATTATTTAAAACTTTAGATGACATGATATCATATACACTTTTAATACAAGAAATAAGATCTTGCCCGTAAAATGAACTTTCTCAATTTTACTTGAAACATATGATCCTTATACTTACAAAACCTTAACCTATGGATCACTCACAATATATTACAACTCATAATTACATTTAATAATAATGTTAAGAGTTAACATCCAATTATATTGTATCAAACGAAAGTGGTTCCTCTATGCATGCATAGGACTCACTTGGCGGGATTCATTTTGATAAACATTCATGTATTTCAGAAAAATATAACACTGTAGAGAATATTTTTGATCTGCTAAATTGTAGAGAATATAATACTATTATAAATGTGAGGTTAAATAGCTCATATTTGCAAACTAAAGGAGCATATATGTCACCATTAGCAACACCAAACAAAGAAGAGTCATGACAAATATAGAATAAACAAATAGAATGCATCTAAAGTTGACATCAAATAGTTACAGCAGCCACCCAAACCATATTATCTGTCTCAATCCTCTAATCTGATTTAGAAAACCATTAAGTCTGCAAAACTCCTAGACTCAAAATTGAGATCTTTGAGAACAACTTTTGAGAATTATAAATAAACCCTATAGGAATGACAATGTCACCACTTTCACCAAGAGTGTGAGAGAAGTGTTCCAAATAAGCCCTTCATTGGTAGTTTGTATCGCCAAGAGTTTTGAGGCAACCTATAAAAATAGCAACATCCAAGAGAGCCAGATTCCTAGCAAAAAAAAAAGTAAAAGGAGAAAGCATCATGTGCATATTAACTTCATATCATATCATCTGGATGTATATACAAGTTCATTTTTTCTTAGGGAAAATTACATTTTAAAAATTTAAACCCTAGAACTTAGGGGTAGTTTCGAATTATTGTTGAGATTTTGGTTTCAAAACTATTAAAAAGCTAAAAGTGAGCATCCCAATTACAATATTATTTTTTTTGATAATCCGATAGTTGGGGGAGACGAGATTTGAACCCTAAATGTCTCCGTTGAAAATACCAAAAGGTGCCAGTTGAACTGCACGGCTTTTGGCCATTCTGAACATAGTTGGATTATTAAAAAGAAAAAGGCAAAGCATTACCCTGCCTAAAAATTCTTCAGCAAATGAAGACTTTTGGTGGGAAAGGTGGTGAAACATAAAGTAGAAAAAAGACAAAGGCACTGCAATTTATGTACCTCCAAGAATCATCTTCAGTTGAATTTTTAGTCCCCATGTCCCGCTCCAAGCATACCCTGATCATATCAAACCATATATCAAATTTCATATTCAGACACAAAGAAAAATCTCACATAACTTGGCCAAAGTCCATGTCATAACCAACAGACATAATTTTTTCCAATCTATTATGTAGAAATTCAAATAATCATCTACTTGTGTTTTAAATACATAATAAGTTGGAGGAGATCCCTGATTTGAAAGAAAACTGTCAATAACAAAATAAACATGGTTATGAACTAACCTCGTCCAAGGCAGTTGTTGCTGCTGTTTGCCCCATTCTTACAAACACAAGCAAATGACTGGTCCAAGCCAGCAAAACCGCACAAGCCACCACTTGCTTCACAGTCCTTGCACGTCTCGGTGTCATATGAATCATTATACTGCAAAGAGATTCCGAATTTCCATTTCATCGGATCCCCTTCATCATCCCCAAACCCGTAGATTGATGTATATGATGAGCATTGGAGCTTAGGAAGGTCCAATGCATAACCTGAGCCAAGGCTAAGTGGTGAGTCATAGACACAACATGTAGAAACAGGTGCATTTTGTGGCAAACCAATGCCTGTCACTCCCTTGCAAGAATACAGCCCTCTACAAATCCGAGAACCTGATCCGGTATCACATAGTTCTTCATCAGCATCAAACACAGGAGACGTTGTTGAGCACCCGAGCAGAACGAAGATAACATCAGATGTTATAGTGAAGGGGCTGGTCCTATCTAAGATGAAGCTTCCTGAGTTTTGCATTGAAGAACAGGTTGACATGAGGGGATCTGTGAGAACTATGGTGTTGCTCGGGTAGTCGATTGAGGAGATAGTGTAAATGCCGGTGCCAGTAGAGAATTGGAGTGTCCCGGAACTGCATTTTATGTATCTGGCAAAGACAGGATGGCCACATCCAAATCCAGTGCCGAAGGGGTACTTTATGGGGATGATGCCACATGTGTCATCACATGTACCATTTATTGGGGTGTTGTGTGCTGTGGCTAAGACAGTGTGAACTAAGGGGAGCAAGAGCAGGATGTTGATGAAGAGCCATGCAGTAGGGGTGAGTGACATTGGTGAAGGTTTTGGTAACAGTTTGGAGGTTCATAAACATGAAATATGAAGCAAAGTAAAAGAAGTGGTTCACTTGTGTGTTTCATTTTTGAAGAGACAAGGGAGGGGCTGGGAGACTGTTCTTTTTCGGTGGAGGTGATCATTTTCAACGTTGTCCTTTTTCCTTTTTTTTCTTCCTAAAAAGATGTGCCCATCTGTTATGGGTTCTAGCTATAAAGCAACATGCATTTACATCAACAGTAAGGACTAAAGATAAAATTCGCCAAAAATGGTGGGCTCTAGGGTGATACAAACACATTCACATTTACACCTTTCTACCTAGTGGTGTCTAAGCGCAGATTGTGGATAGTCTTTAAACCCACTTGCACACAAAAACTGAAAAAGAGCATTAGAAATGGAGAAAGGGTTTACTTTTAGGAGCACCCAAAGAACAGAAGAACATCACTTACTTTTTAACAATTCAAGTGCCAACACATCCAGATGCATAGTAAACTTACAACTTAACTATTACAGGTTAAATAAGCCCTTCATTGATCTCAGTTCAATAATCAAAAGAAGAACGAAAACTATACTGCCCATTCAACTGCTTACAATCACAATACAAGGGTTTTAATTTATGCTAGTGTGGGGCAAAAATCACTTAAAGTTCCAGACTACATTCCAATTTGGAGAAATAAAATATCAAACAGCAAGTTTTCCTATTGCAGCTTTCGGCAAAAAAAAAAAAAAAAAAAAATTAGAGTTGCCGTGCATTCCCAGTGAAGCTGAGCAGCTTGAGAGAAGCCCCATTATTTTGAGTAGACTCTTTAACTGATTCCCTCCATTAACGCATAAATTTCCACACATTCTGACAAAAAGAGTTATTAAATTAATTCTAATCCACATAAAAAACCTGGTTAAACTGCCTCATCCACATTATTGAACTTACTATGAAATTATCAACACTTGTAACCGATACAATTTCAAAACTTCCCCAGTGTGGGTGGGGCAGCCTCTGAGCTTTGTATCACAAGCAGAAGCCTTGGTGAACTTAGAAAAGCAATAAGGTCTTTCATTTTCCTTAAGTTTTTGTTCATTTACATTTGAAAATGCCAAGCAAACGCTTCTTTGCATTGTGAGCAAACGCCTTGCTCAACAACATCAAGTATCAGGTGCTTCTGCAGTTCCTGCTTCAAACCAGCTCAACTTTTGGGAATGCTCTTATAGACCATATATCTCGACATCCTCGTTGGATTCTCACACACTATTTACTATGCTTTAAACTGTGATTGTGAGCCCAAACGAATGGAAAATAAAGCTACTTTTGATGTACATGCATCCAAATGAGCCCAGTTTTAAAAAGAGTGAGCCAATTATCAAGTACCTTTGCCTAAAAATTCCAATAAAGGTGGTTGTTAATCAGCCAGAGATGTCAGCAGAAGCTCGAATGGAGAACATGGATGCTGGGAACCGTTGAAGTTCATGCATTTAGACCAGCCCAATTCTTGAAAGCAACAAGTGATTCCATTTTTCTAAAGTTCCTCTTTCTCAATTTTGCCACTTTGAGCTTTTTATGGGTCTCCATAAATGCTTGCTTGTACCTCCACTTATCTACAAAGATCTTCATCTCCTGAGTTTTCTCCACAACTTGCATCACTGCATCAAAGAAACCTCCCTTAACCAGAGCATAAAGGAACGCATCCACCAGGGTGTGATCAAATTTGACCCCCTTCTGTCCATCACTGGAGACTTTTCGTTTAACCTCATTCCAAAGCATTAAAACACTGAAATATTTCTCCACAGTCACATACCCATTAATTAGGGACATATATGTCTGGTCATTTGGTTCAAACTGGAGGAATATCATCCTTCTCAAAGTCCTCCTCGCATCTTCCAACCGCCCAGATTTACAAAATGCATGAATAATTGAATTCCAGTCATGGGTTCCCACTTCAATTCGAGGATCCTCAACAACCTCATCTAAGAAGGCTGCCATCAGCTCAGGCCGATGATTCTCCATTAAGCCAGTCATTATAGTTAAGTAACTACCCTTAAGTTCAGGTATTCTTGCTTCCCTCATGTCCCTAAACAAAGAAAAAGCTGATGGAAAATCTTGGCTTGACATGGATGCTTCTATCAGTGCATCATAGATTTCTACATCCAACTGAAGACCCAAATTACTAATTTCCATGACCAATTGAGTAGCTTCAGCCGTTCGATGCTCTTTGCAGTAAGCCTTCAAAATTGGCACATAGACCCCAAGCCCCACAGAACCTCCCTGAACATCCATTTCCTCAAGAATACTGTGTGCCTTATCGGATAATCCAAGTTTAACACAGGCATTAACAATACCATACCCAACAGAGCTATCAACTACAACATCTGAAGCCTCTAACTTTTGAGCTTTGATGATCAAAGTTGCTAAGCCCTTGATACCTCCATTGTTTAGAAATCCCTTAACCACTTCACAATAAGTTTCTTCACCAAAAATTGTACCTTCTCCCTCCACCTTCAAGCTACGCAGAATAGTTTTCGAAACAAATTCTAAATTGCCCAACTTAACATACCCACTAATCAAATTGCTAAAAAAGACCCTTTTATTCAAAAAACCAAACCCACCCATCAAATTTTCCGACTCAATTATCTTTTCCTCAAGCCCCTTAAGTGCATACAAATATGCAAGAAAGCCAAAACTCAATTCGTCAGGCCTAATTCCCAAAACCGACATAGTTTCAACCACATTCTCTGCATCACTCACGGATTCAAGCTCACAACAACACCCCTCCAATGCAGCATTACAAGCCGGCAAGTCGGGATTCATAAAATCCAGCTTCTCATCCCTAGCAATCCTACAACACTCATCGAAAACCCGCAAAAAGGCAGCAAAGTTTTTATTTTTCCTAGTGATTTCAACTACCACATTGCCCCACAACCCAAACGGCACAAAATACCTATTCTTAAACATACATCTAATCAAAGCAAAAGCAGGTGCAGCAGTGTTGGCAATTTTCATAGAATCCAAAACTTTCACCAAAGTTTCAAACTTTAACTCATCTGGGTTTTTCTCAATGATGTATATTACAGAAGCAAAAGCCCTCTTGAGGCTGTGGATGTCACTGAGGGAGGACAAGTGGGTGATGAGAGAGTTTGTGAGAGACTTACTTGGGAAAACAGAGTTTGTAGTGAGAGTCTTGAAGGACTTCCAGGCCTCATCAGTGTTGCTTGTGATAAGGGCTTGGTGGAGATTGGTTTCTAAAGTGGCTATGTGGTTTTGGGTCAAAGGTTGTGGCTTTGTGTCTTGTGAAGGTGTTTTGGGAAGTGGGGTTGTTGTTTTGTTGAGAGAAAAGATGGAGGGTTGGAGAAAGGAATAGAGAGTTGGGTTTGGAGTCTCAGGTGTGGAGGAAGAGAATGGTCTGTGGGAGAGAAAGGAGAGAGTTTTTGCTTTTCTCCACATTCTCTATTGTTCTGCACTGCACCTTGCCTTGGAACTGAGAGTCTTCGGGTTAATTCGAACATTGGCAAAAATGTCTGATTCAAGGTTCCATCGGTAGGTAGCTTTAAGGTTGGGACTAGAGAGGTTTTGAAAACTTATAATTGTTTTGTAGAACGTGTTTAACAACAGCTGGAATAGCTCAGTTGGTTAGAGCGTGTGGCTGTTAACCACAAGGTCGGAGGTTCAAGCCCTCCTTCTAGCGTGATTTTTGTTTCATTTTTGTAAATCATATGATAAAGTTTTGGATATTCTTTTGATTTTTGGGTAAGAAGAATTTTTCAAAAAGGGGCCTCACAAACATGTATTATGATATCTTAATGTTTCTAACACAAACATGTTTATATATTGTTATAATTCTTTCATCTTCTTCTTTTTTTTATTTTTGAATTTTTATTCTCAATCATTATAATTAAAAAAAAAAAAAAAACCTGACTTGTGAATTTGTTAGAAAAATATCTTATGTATGGATTGCTTGTACTTGGAAGTCTCACACTGGTGGGATCACACAACCGTAGAGTAGACCCCACATATTGTGAAAAAAGACATTGATGGCATACAACCGTTGCGAGTTGTGCTCAGTTTAACAATTGGTCAAAAGACTCAAAACTCAAAACAGCCAAAGAAAAGAACAAGGCTGCCCAACTGTGGATCCGACTGAGCCAAAGCTTATTTAGCTCTGTACTTTTAAACCCACTTCCAGTTTTCCATGGAAACTTCATCACCATCTTATTCAGAGATCATATTGGAAGAATGGAATGGCTCCTCTTCCACCAAGCTCTCAAAAACTGCCACCATCACCGCCTCTCCTTCTCTTTTCATCCAAAGGTTTCTCCTTTCTCTATTTTTAACTCTTTTTTTTTTTTTTTTTTTTTTTTTTTTCTTTCTTTCTTTATTAGATTAGCAATTTTGTTATATAAAAAAAAAATTGATATACAGGTCTGGTGGCCGATTCAACCATGTTTGGAGAAGGGTTCTCCAAGCATTTGTACCAGAGGCAAGTAATTCTTTCTCTTTGGTCAATGTTCTTTTGAGGCTAAAATGCCCTTTTGGTCCTTGAAATTTGGTCTAAATTTGATTTTCCTTGGTCAAGTTTGAAAAAGTTGTAATTTTGTGTTATTAGTTCTGTCCTTCCTCCTTTATTAGATAAATCATCAAGTCTTGTAACACAAATTTTCTCACAGCCTGTAGTAATGTGATAAAATTTGATGTTACACCAGTTACAGCTTGACACCTTAACAAATTGTGAAAACGTTTGTGACAAAAGAAAGGATGATACTATAGCTACTACACATTTTGCTGCATAAAATTTTACAAACTGATGCGTGTAAGTTTAAACGCAAAAAAAAATAAAATTCAAATTGTTGTTAATATGGCACAAATCATATTCGTTGCCACGGCAGCTTGTTACTATTTTGTATTAAAATTGGTAGTAGCTTTAGCATTTTCCTACTATTTATGTTCTTAGCATTGTTCTAGATAAATGAGTGATGCTATAGCTGCTACAAATTTTATTACACAGGCATTACAAACTAATTACAAACTAATGTGTCAACTTTTAAAACACAAAACAAAAAATTAATTAAGAAATTTATTTATTATATTGTTGATTTAGCACCAATCACATTCATTACCACATCAATTTGTAAACTTTTGTAGTAAAATTTATAGTAGCTCTAGCATTTTCCATTGATAATTTATATACATGGCAAATAGAATGTTGATGCGGCACTTAAAAAACGGACTAGAAATTTATCTGGAAATTGACGATTTCAAGGATGGAATTGCAACTTTTTAAAATTTTAAGGATGAAAATTGAATTGGTGTCAAATTTTAGGATCCTTCATTTAATATCAAAAATCAAATCCAATCTGTGTTTTCTTAATGTCTGGGAGAAAAAATGTGCAGGGTTTTCCTAGTAGTGTGACTCCAGATTATGTTCCTTTTCAAGTCTGGGATTTACTGCAGGTAAATATCAACACACTAATATTTTCATAAGTACCATAAAATTTTGGGAAATTGTTGCTAACTATAGGTTCATGGCTTAATATTTCCTTTAGGGCCTTTCCACGTATATTCGGATGATGCTTTCTACACAAGTAAGCTCTATGTTTCTCATTTATAACTTTTCAATTCATTTTTAGAAGCCCACTGATGATTACTAGTAGTAGAATTTATTACTAAAATGTGGTGCTCAAATCACTATTAGGCTCTTCTTAGTGCAATTGGGGTTGGTGAGAAATCAGCTACTGTAATTGGCGCCACATTTCAGGTAAGCACAGACTTGTTTTTGCATGTGTTAGTTTTACATTAATGTAGTTTGTATTTGCAATACTGTGTAAGAACAGCTGATTCCAAACTGATTCAAACTTGGGAGTTGGCTTGTGAGTTGTTGAGTTTGCAATAAGTTGACAATTTTTTTTGAACATTAAAATTATTGCAGTGGTTTCTGAGGGACCTAACTGGAATGCTTGGAGGTATCTTATTCACATTCTACCAGGTGTGGTGTTCTATTCTTCCATCCTCATTATTACATATAAGATTTAGAGCATACTCTTATTCATAAACATAGCATGCATTGTTTAGATGGAAGAGGAAGACCTTAGGAAATACTTGAATCCACGTAATTTGATGAAAGAAAGAACATTTGGTAATAGTAGTTCAGAATGGTTTGTTGGTAACTTGATAAAGGGCTTCTGTTTATTCTTTGAGTAAAGATGGTGGAATAATGTTGAGTCCATTTCTAAAATTCTGTCTTCATATTCCCTCAGAAAACTATGCTTCTGCCTGACCCTCTATTCTTCAGGGCTCAAACCTGGATAGCAATGCCAAAATGTGGCGTTTGGTAGCAGATCTTATGAATGATCTTGGTATGGTCTCATCGTTTTGGTTTCTTTACAGTTTTGGAATTGGATCCTTTAACATCCTCTATAAAATTCCATGTATGTGTATTTTTCTTTTCTTTTTGATAAACCCATGTGTATGTGTACGTATGCTTGAGAGAAAGGGCTAGGAGACACATACTCCCCTTTGATCTGTGTGCTGACAAATCTCTTGCTAGCTTCAGTTTGTTTTTTAGATCTGAAATGCTTGATATTTTTAACTTCCAATGGAGTCCCAAAATGTTGGTGTCCATTGATTTATTAATTCTAAATTATAAAAGGAAGAACATAAAAGTCCTTTGTGGAATTTGTGTGTATGCATGACACTCTGATAGGATTTCTTTGATCTCTTGCTTACAATGAGTTGGGGTGGAGGGATTTGAACCCAGACTCTCCCCATGGAGAGAATTACCCAATGTCACTGAACCATAAGGCTCTTGGCCTTTCCTTAATCTCTTTTAACTATTGTGTATGTGAACAAGCTGAGGTAAATAGTGTATCTGTACATGCAATCTTAATGTTTTATGCATAATTATCTGGTAATTTTTTTTTATATGTAATAATATATGTGCTATACTGATTTTTTTTGATAGGTAAAACGTTTAGAATACTCTACCATTTGAGCTACAATATATGTGCTATACTGATAATGCTATCTATAAGCTAACAATTACTAAGTGTCTATATTTACATACCAATTGGCTGTAGTGACTAATTTTATTATTTCACTGATGTTAACAGTAACATGTAATGTTGTATTACTCTTATTAAATGTCTAAAATTTTCACTGGTTTTGTAGTTCTTTTATACGGCATTACCAGACTTCCTTTGCAGGTTTTCCTACAAACAGTGTTTCCTTTGTTTGACCGTGTTATAATTTTTTGAAGTGTTATTTCTAAATGATATTGCTTTTGGCCACTAATAGCTGGTTGACCCTGTTACCACTAATGTTGTGGAGAGTGGCTTCTAAATTCTGAAGAGCTTCATATTTATATTAGGTGAATGTTGTCGCATATTCTTCCTCAAATAATTCAAGCCCTTGTACTGTATAACAAATTCATAAGAGGATCACAAGATTGCTATTCAATGTCCTATATTTCCCTTTCAGTTAAATGCTAGTACCAGTTATATCTGATTGTTATATAGTTTGTTGTGGTTTTGTTAGCTTTCGATTCTGTCTTCAAAGTTGAATTGACCAGAAAGGCTTTTTGTACTGTTTTCAGGAATGTTGATGGACCTTCTTTCCCCTTTGTTTCCTTCAGCTTTTGTGTTTATAGTTTGCTTGGGGAGCCTATCACGATCCTTCAGTAAGTACCTGTTTTCCTTAAATCATACAATCTGAAGACCTAGTAGATCCACTGAAAGCTGCTAGTTGATTGTTTATTTTTGTTTCTCCGGCTGTGGAATATAAAAATTACATTTGTTATTGCTGTATATGTATCGCTGAAGATTATTTGATTGTTGATTTTAATGTAAACATCCTTTAAACTATTCAATATGCCAAAAGACTTACAGCTGTTTTGAATTATGGGAATGCTTGTTAATGATTGTAATAATATCTATACCTTTGCATCCTCTTTAAAATGTTATATAAAATAACTAAAAGGAAAAAGACGCGGCAATAGAGAAGTAGTCAGGATTACTGTTTTTTTTTTTTTTTTTTTTTGGGGGGGCTAAATTCCATGTTTTTTATTTTAATTGTGTTCCCAATTAGCTGGTGTTGCAAGTGGAGCAACCAGGGCTGCTTTGACACAGCATTTTGCCCTTCAGAATAATGCAGCAGATATATCTGCGAAGGTACTACTACTGCTACTCTAACTACTAAATAACTGTGAAGACCTTTAATAAGCTAGTAAGACTGTTGGCATGTTTTTTTATGATGCTTTTAGGAAGGAAGTCAAGAGACAGTGGCAACAATGATTGGCATGGCTTTGGGCATGCTTCTTGCTCGCGTTACAACGGGGCATGCACTATCTATTTGGTTTTGTTTTCTGTCTCTCACCATGTTCCATATGTATGGTAAGTTCCACTTAATTGCTGCATGGAATCTTCTTTTTAACCGTGGCACCTAGGATGCGCCTTCCTCGAGCCCTTCTGATATTGGAATCTGTGGGTCACAGCTGTGAGGAATTAATTATAAGATTTTGAGATGTTTCATCACTTCCTTTCTTCATTCCATCTTATATTTATTAACTTACTTTTGTGAATTTTAATCTGACTTGTGGGTTTTATATTTAGCCTCATTCAGCAGTACCTTTCTTTTTTTGCAGCAAACTACAGGGCTGTCCGGTGCCTTGCCTTGACTACATTAAATCCTGAGAGGAGCTCAATTGTTTTTCAGCATTTCATGAAGACTGGCCAAGGTAGGACCTTTGGTGGTTGTTTCCATAGGGCAGACCAAGGTTTTTGTATTTCCTGCCATTGTAACTTATTGTTAATTGGGTTCCTAAACAAATGTTATGAAGAACCAGCAATTATTAGACTGCTGTAACCTGGTCAGAATTCTAGCCACTTCATGTCTTTGTAGGGCCAGAATTTCAACTGGTACCATTAACAGAGTCAAAGCTGGGGTTTTCCAATCCCACACACCTTGCTCTTCAATATTGATACACCTTGTTATTATGTTGATTTTATTTCCCCTTTTTATGGTCTTGTTTGTTAACAAATCCATGCCCTATATCACAAGAGTACTGGTGCACCATCATTGCTTTTAATTTAATGCAAACTCATAAATCAACAGGTTCAAAGCTGGGCTTTACAAGCCTACTCACATTGCTCTTGAATATTATAAATTCACTGTGTTATTATGGTGATTTTTATTTTTTCGTTTTGTGTTGACAAAATCCATGTGCTATGTCACAAGGGTACAAGTGCAATAGCATTTCTTTTAGTTTTAATACAAGCTCTCCATCTTTTTTTTTTTTTTTTTTTTTTTTTCTTTCCTGATGCTTGATTTAAATTTCTTAAGGTCTTCATTTTCCAACCCAAAGTTTTGGGATTGAGGCTTTGTTATTGTAAGGCCTTCATCTTCTGTTTCAATGGGATTTTAACACCGACATCTGAATTCTTTTTCCAGTTCTCTCACCCGAAACAGTCTCTAAAATGGAACATGTGTTGCCCATATGGACCACTTCATCGAGCTCAAGGAGTGTTAAATCAATGCACATGCAAGTACATTTAGGTGTGAGGGTATCTTCACTTAATCACCTGGAACTGTAAGTTTTAAAATTTTTAAGTCTATGAAATTCACATTGAGGCTCCTTTAGACTCTCGGGTTCCTTTTCCATCTAGAACTATTTGTTGTTTAAAGAGCAGTGATGCTCTGATGGCAGTTTTGCAACAACTTGTTTGGGAAGGCACCTCAATCATAAAATTACTGCTTTGCATATCTCAAAGCATTCCCCATTCAAGAAGACCATGGCTTTACTCAATATATATAATAAAAAAGCTATGAGCTAGCTCCTATAATCATTGCTCTCATAATTTCATAATGTCATACAAAATTGACAAGTTGGGTAATATTTTTTTAACAGGATGGACTTGTTGCATTCTGCAGGATCTCATTACAAGAAAGGTTGAGCTCTAATCAATACTTGTCCTATTTAACAAATTAATTTTTTATTATAATCTCTAGCTCATTATTTGTTCTTTGGTCTTTGCAGCAAAGTACTTGCTAGTGGAGAAGAAGGGAATCATCAGTGCTATTCTGCACAAAGATTCGACATCTAAAGATGTCTTACGATCATTTTTTCACGCACTAGTTATGGCAAATCTTACAGATAAAAATAAGTCTGCGCACTTGGAAAGCCAATCATGGATGGATAAACAGTATGAAGTTTTTATTCAAAAGGTACGTCTTTGATGTTTTTCCTTTCCTTGTGATAAGTTGCATATTTTCATTTTCACTGATCTGATAACATGATGTGTTATGCCCATTTGGATGAAGAGCAAATACATCATGATATGGGGAGGCAACTGGAGTACTTAAAATACCATCCTTTTCTATAATAATAGAAATCCATCTCCACTAATGGCTGGGATATCCAATACACTACTAATCTTTCCAGGTCTGTTGGACCCCACCCATTGTGTTGATGCATAAGATCAAGGGTTATAGTGTATTCTCCAAATGCTGGAGAGCATGCATGCTATTTTTCATTTAATGGAAACGCTGAAGAAATTAAAAAGGAGCTGAACTCATGAAAATAATTTTACTGAGAATTCAGAAGCACAAAAAATGTTATATTATATTCACTTCCCTTTATTTTTTGTCTCCCAAATGACATACAAGTTTATTCTTTCTTTCATTATTTTGCAGCTAAGGTTTTCAGGTTGGAAAACGGAACGTCTTCTATCGCCTTCTATTATGTGGAAGGCAAATTGGATCTGTGGACCTTTGGATGCAAAGATTGACTAGGTAATTTCTAGTCTATCACATGAAAAAATGGTGATAAGAGGTGAAACTGGTACAACTTGCTATGACATGAGGCCATTGATTGGATCTTGGTGAATTAGAATAGAGAGAACAGTTAGCTGACAGAATCTTAACAGAAGAACATAACTACCAATGAAGGGTCTTGTGAGGTTCTGGCAGGCTAAGGATCTACCCCAAGCCTTTAGGCAAAAAGGGACCTTTTTTTTTTTACCATCACATTATATTTCTCAAGAAGTTGCATACAACATAGATCTTACTTACCATTTTTTTAGACGAAGGTTTCAACACCTCTATTACATAAAGCTTTACTCAAAACTTTTGACTTTATATATAATTATAAATTATAGGTTATATCTCTCAAAAAAAAGAAAGATTATAGAGTATAAATGGATCATGAATTATGAATAAATATTAAGTTAAAAAAAAGAATTTTTTTAATCTTAATCTTTATATTTCCTTATCTTTATTTTAACAAGTTGAGCATTCACATTTAGTATTGTATAAAAGATTTGGGGTTAATTACTAGTAAAGTACTAGTAGTATTCACAGTTCTTTGTCAAAATTCGATGATACCACTTTATACATGAAAAAGAACTAATAAAGTACTAGTAAAGTATTAGTAGTATTCACAGTTAGCTCAACTAGTAAAGTCTTTGATGGTTGAATTTTCACTTACACCAAAAACAGATTGGTGTAGCGAATGCTATAAGTTGAACTCTCTCTCAAAACAATGTATCCACAAACATAGAGTTCTCATGTGCATGGTTATGTGATGTATTTCTATCAACATAATGAAAATTGATAATGTGACAAAGGACAAAATCAAACATGACCATTCTACCCGATGACAAACCATAATCAATTATGCCAAATAAGACAAAGAAGCAATGATAGAACAATTATTAGACTAAAGAAAATGTTAGGAGCCTTCTACTTTGACTGGTTGGCATTTTTTAGTGTGTCCATAACATTCAGGATTCAAATCCATTTCTTATTATAACTATCATTTATTTTTTTAAATGCTAAGAGCCTTATTTGCATACTTCCCCTATTTTGTGGAAAACAATCAAAACATGATCAATTGCAATTATTTTATTTTATTCTGAATCTAATATCTTATCTAATATTAGTGGAATTTTATGCAGGGGCAATAGTAATAGGGCTATGAATGGATTGAATATTCAGCTCCATTTAACACGCTCTACTAACTCTTTTTTTTTTGTTGGTAAAACTCCACTAACTCTTTCTTGTACAAACTTCAATTCTTTCATAGTGGATCTGTTTTTACCTGGAGGATAGCTAGGTTAAATCCTCCCCATATTTTTACCGGTTTGGTTTTCCTAGGTCATCAGATCTGTGTGTTCTTTACTTTCCGCATTATATTTGTTTTACACATATTGGTTTAACCTAGATTTAATTAACAAACTTGTTAATCAACTTGGCTTAATATTAGGTTAAACATATTGTGTTAAGGGGTCTAAAACCTTACATCAAGAAAAAATGAGAATTACGAGAAACTAGGTTAAGAAAATATGAATGTCAAAAAAAAATTCAAGAAATTGTGAGACTATAGCTTTAGAAAATAATTGCGATAAATAATATTAGGGGAAAGTGTGTGTCAAGAGTGAACAAAAAAGAATTCAAGAAAATGAGAAAAAACTTAGGCTAAGTTTTGGTTCAGATCTATAGATGGTGGGAAAGATGGCTGTGTCTTTACTAAAGACGCTTCTTACTTTCTAGGAGCTATTAAATTGATTCTTAGGGTTTATGCCAGACTTTATTACCCTTTTTATAATGTGAGTTGCCATCCCCTAGTTCTAGTTGATATCGTCTACCTTCTATTAGAATCCTTAATTATAGGAATAGTTAAATATTATCCTTATCAAGACTGTATAGCAATCTTTATCTATAATCTTCCATTAGAATCTTGAAAGGAATGGACAATTATCCTTATATATAATCTATAGTTTTAAATATAGAATAAATAAATAAATAAATAAATAAATAATATAAAACTTTTTTTTTATAACAACCTTTTTTTGTGTGTTTTTGGTGCATTTTAGCACTTTTAATATGAATGCTTTAAAGGTATTACATGTTTTACTACATAAAACTTACAAATTAATATGGTAATGAATGTGATTGGTGGCTTCAACCACCACATAAATAAATATTTAGATTGCCTCTTTATGATTGCTAATAGATTAATTTGTAAATTCACAATAATAAAACTTGTAATACCCATAGCATTACTCTTCAACAGCGATTAATTGTTTGACAAAAAATGGAGCTTGGCCCTTTAGATTGCACATCAAAACTTCTAAGTATGTTACTGAAGAGCAAAAACAATATCACATTTTAAGACACAACAAAGGAATTTGATGTTCTTAATAAGTTTTCAATGACAATTTAACCTATTTCCTTTTCCTCTACAAGCCAATGGATGAGCCTCTTTTTAATGAAATCAGTTGCAGTTCACGAAATGCCTATTGTAGTCAAGCTCATGTTCAAATATGTCTTTTGAGCATTGTGGGCTCCAGTCACATCCACGCATTGGTAATATAAATAAGCCCTTGCACACAAATAGACCTGTCCATTTTGCTAGCCTGCCTGGGTTTTAAAGGCAGGTCTCAACCTAAATTCAAGCTCCATCGTGAAGGCCTGCACCTGGCCCAATAAATAGGACCAAATGTTGAAACCTAGGCCTTGTCCTAGCTACTCAATGGAGCACAGCCTAAGCCTCTTGTTATTCTTTCAAGGCTTATTGCATAACATGACTCTCAATTTGGAAGATGCAGTTTTCATAGTTTCATTTATAGAGAGAGAAAGAGAGAGAACTTCAAGGTTGCAACCTTGACTTAATCATCAGGGAAGCAACTTGAAATCGTGGGTTGAACCCACATTTTCAATTGAAAAACACTTGTGTGTAAATATATACGTGTGTAATAAGTATTAGCCTAATAATTAAGTACCAATAAGCTAACGCTTTATTGTAATAAACCTTTAACCACGATCCAAAAATAATGGGAAACTAATACTTCTCATATACCATGAGCATAACAAAAAATCTATACAAACTAAATTAAAATTTTCTCATTTTTTTCAACCAAACACAAGGAAAGTTATATCATTTTGCATCCTTCAACTTTTTTCTTCTATATCCTATCACTTTTTAATCATTAAAATTCTTTCTATCCTTCCTAGGTTTTTATCCTCCCACTTTTTTATTATCTAGCTCATTAAGCAACTTTGCTATTCTCTCTTTGGTAATGGAGTTGGTGTTAATTGAACTAGATCCACCTCCTCATCATTGCTAATCCAGCCATGGTAAGGTCGGCGTCGCCTTCGGGTAGGAAGACTATCTAGTTGTAGGGATTGGATCGCATGTGGAGGTGACTGGGCAAGACTGTTCCTAAGAGTTTCAGCACCACCAGAACTAGTAGATCTTGGGAGATAATACCCACCATCTGCAAAATAAGAGCATACATAACATGATTAAAGTAGCAATATGTGCTCATACAATTTATTTATGGATTAACAACACATATAAACCTTTTGGTTTAATGTGCTTGAATTTATATGTTGATTTTTGAAAAATGAAAAGCAACTGAGGAAATATTATTTCATAAGCTGTAAATGAATAAAAGTTGATTACGAGATTCATGTGCTAGTAGTGGGGATTGGATCACATGTGGAAGTGACTGGTAACGAGATTCAGAACTTGTTGCTGGTGGGAGATAATACCTACTATCTGCAAAATAAGATCATACATAATGTCATTAAAGTAGCAAAGATGTTCTCATGCAATTTATTAATGGATTAACCACACAAAAACCTTTTGGTTAAATGTGCTTGAATTTATATTTTTATTGTTAAAAAAAGAATAGAAATCGAGGAAAATATTATTTCATTAGCTATAAATAAATAAAAGTTGATTACGAGATTCATGTGCTGGCAGTGGGGATTGGATATCACATGTAGAGGTGATGGGGCAAGATTGTTCCCAAGAGATTCAGTACCAACAGAGCTGACTGCCAGTGGGAGATAATGCATACCATCTGCAAATAAGAGCATACATAACATGATTAAAGTAGCAGAGATGTTCTAATGCAATTTATCTATGGATTACCCACACATATATTTTGGTTAAATGTGCTTGAATTTATATGTTGATTGTTGAAAGAAGAAATGAGATTGAGGAAAATATTATTTCATAAGCTGTAAACGAATTAAAGTTGATTACAAGATTCATGTTCAGTGTCTGGAGCCTCATTAGGCTGTGAGGCAGTATCCAAAGACGGGTTAGTTTGTAACATAGCATCTGTGGCTCCTGAGTTGGAGCAAGTAGGTATGGACAGCCTAGTAGCAGCATCTTCTTTATAATCTGTATCTCCCACTTCATGTTGAGAAGAATTGTCCTTCAAGAATAAGTGGGAAATGACATTAATAGTATTTTTATAAATTTAATTAGTAATAATGTGAAGGTTTCCAAACAGCTTCATGAATACACTTCGTACAATTAATTGCTCCATTGCAAGGTATAAACCAGCAAGAACCAAATTGTAGCTAATCTTAAGATAACTTCCTTGTAGAAGTGCCAGCAAGCTCTAGCTCAAACTACCCTTCCTCTTTCCACAATATTGAGATGGCAGGTGAGATTTTGGGTTAAAGACACACTGAGAGCGTATATATATCACCAACCAATAAATTATTATCACAGAAGCACAACTAATAAACCACAATGATGTGGCAGGATAGGGATATCATTCCATTAGACAATAGATTGCCAGAGTATCAAGAGCAAAATTGAACATCAGTCTCATTATGAAGCCTAACCACAACATCAGTCAATCTACATGTTAAAATTTGCAGGAACTGAGGGGTGAATCATGTTATATCTCAAATTATGACAACTTTTTCATAACAGACTCACCAGCACCACTTAAAAATGTGTAGCTGTAATTTATTTGGGAAACAATTAAGTAGGTGTTCCTAAATTTTGATAGAATATATGAAATAATGAACATGGCTCGCCCAAGACATGGTGATGTAGTCCTAACTCCTAATTGAAGATTTATTGCTATACTCCTTTTGCATTTATTGTTTCAAAAGGATAGATTCATTTCCCAAATGCATAGGCACATCTCACAGAATTGCAACCGCCTTTGGAATAAGAGTCAACAACAAAATTACTGTACGTTTCTTTACTTACAAGTGAAATCATGGAATGTAACGAACTAATATTGATTAACGGATTTCAGGACTCTAGAAATGCAATTGCTAAAAATCTTTTGGGGTAATTCAAATTCTAACTGGCTTGATGGTCCACTCAATTAAATCACAAATGTGTCTTGTGACTTTCTGCATTCCAGCAATCGTGCATTTTCCCTCTAAAGCAATGGAAAAGAAAATAAGTCAATTTTCCTCAATTAAGCATATACGTCTCGTCTCAATTAAAGGTGAATGACATTCATTCCCAAGCAAATTATGTCTCATTTAGTTCTCTGCTTTTCTTTGAACACATCAAGAATAAGTATATAATTTTGTTAGGATAATGAAAATAGTAACGATAAAAGAAATAACATTTGTAAATGTCCTCTAATTTAAATTGCATGTAACAACAAAAGAAAGTAAAGCATATAAAAGGTTTTTTTTTAAAAATGAATAGTTATATAGCATAGCATAAAAATTCAATTTTTACCTCCTGTTTGGGACCAGTTGTCTTTCAAGGAGGAAAGAGTAAGAGGCGTCTTTAATAAAGACCCATCCTTCATTCCTGCCATGTTTGAACAATTAGGTACCATGGTGGGCATGGTGGTGCAATCAGTATTGGTGAAGCACTCGAAGCCACTGCCAGGACAGCTGGGGTAGAAGCCCGTGGACTGGAGTTGCGACTGAAGCCTAGTCAGCCGCATGTTTAAATGGCATAGCAACAAGCAATGAGAAAAAGACAAAACTTGTTGATATTCTAGCGGTAATATATTTTAAGGTGAAAATATTAATTCACACTTATTTATATCTACTATTTCACACACATGTTCATAATTACTACAAAAACATTCACATTTTAATGCAAAAATATTTATATTTAAATGCAAATAAGTAACTAGATTTGAAATAGTGATTGTGTAAAAATCAAAATCCTTTATTTTCAAGTGTGAGAATTGAAACCCTTAATTAGTGAAAGATTAATTACCATGCTCGACTTTGGTATTTTATGAAAACTTTTTTTTTAAAGAAATAATTGGTGTTAATAAATGACAACTTTGGGAGAGAAAATTAAAATTAATATCTTTTGGAGAATAAAAAACTGTTGGCAAGTATGTGTGTGTGGGTTTATATATATAGACGAAACTTACTTACAATATAATCTATGAAGCTCCTTATATTACACACGTACAAATCATTATTTAATTGTCATCACTGTATACTACGTACTATTTTACAACAAAGGAATTTGATGCTCTAGTAAGTTTACAATGGCAATTTAAGGTGTTTCCTTTTCCTCCACAGGCCCATGGATGAGCCCCTTTGCAATGAAATTAGTTGCAGTCCACAAAACGCCAATTGCGGGCAAGCTCATATTTAAATTTGTCTTTTGATGAGCACTGTGGGCTCCAGTCACATCCACACATCTGCAATATTAATAAGCCATTGCTCACAAATAGACCTGTTCATTTAGCTAGTTTGCCTGGGTTAAGGGTTGGTCTCAATCGTGTGAAGGCCTGCTTCTGGCCCAGTAGATAGGACCAAGTGTTGAAACCTAGGCCCTGTCCTTATAGCGTAATCAATGGAGCTCAGTCTAATAAGCCTCTTGTTATTTTTTCTTTCAAGGCTTATGGACAAATCGAGGACTGGTATAACTCTTTGAACTTCAAATCTCTCCTTGACATTGGGCCATGGAATTGAACTCCTCAACACTATGTTTCATCTTATGCAGATTCCAATTCGGAAAGGCGTTCGATTTCTATTCCATACCTCGCAAAGCCTTCTGGGTGAAGTAGCTTCTTGTGCTCCGATTGGCATTAAAATCAAACTGCTTTTGACGAAGATAAGGGGACTTAATAGGTGTTTCCTAACTGTTGAAATTGAAAGGGACAATCAAAAGCATCATAGCAGAGTGAAGAGTAATGACGAACACAAGTGGCAGAGTCAATCTGGGCTAGCAAGGAGTTGTTGGAAGTGATTGAATCAGTGCCATATTGTGAACAGTTCATCCATTGCTTTGAAGCGATGATGCCACGTGGCTTAGTGATTGAGCTACACGTGTATCGCTTAGATAGGATCCTTCTTGTAACTGAATTTCCCTCCAAAATAGGGAGTTAGTTTTTTTGTTTTTCCTTTGCTTGCTTAGACAGTGTATATATAGAATTAGGTGCTATGTATTACTCAGTTGCTTGTATTCATTTTTCTCAAAATCAATAATATCTGAGAGTTCTATTTAGAGAGAGTTCTACTAGAAGTTTTACATGGTATCAGAGCATAGAAGCTTGAAAAGCTCAACAATGGCATCTCCTGAAGCAAGCAACCATTCTGATCCTTCTAATAATCCGTATGCACAATCAGGCTCGAATTCTAACACTGAGTCTATCCCTTCCAATCCTTTCTTCCTCAGTTCTAGCAAGAATCCAGGCAAATTTTGGTTACTCAACCACTACCTGGAATGCAGAACTATCATTCTTGGTCTAGAGCAATGGTTTTAGCTCTCATTGCCAAGAAAAATTTGGATTTGTGAACGGCAAAATTTCAATGCCAGATCTTGATTCACCTCTGTATGAGGATTGGCAAAACTGCAACACCATGGTTCTATCTTGGTTGATCAACTTAATGCACATAGATGTCTCCAGCAGCATTATGTACTACAAAACAGCGAGAGAGATGTTGATTGAATTGAAGAACCTTTTCTCTCAGGGCAATGGTCCCAAGATCTACAATCTGCAGAGGGAGATCTCTCATATCTCTCAAAATTAGATGTCTGTCACAGATTATTTCACTAGGTTCAAGAGGTTTTGGGATCAATTGCTCAATTATGAGCCTCTTCCAGAGTGTTCTTGTGGAGCTATAAAGACTTAAGTGCTTCACATGACAAAGCTTATGTCATGAGGTTCCTAATGGGGCTCAATGAGAACTTTGAGACTATTCGAAGTCAGATTCTCATGTTTGAGCCTCTCCCTTCAATTAGCAAGGTGTATGCTTTGGTCCTTCAAGAGGAATCACACAAGAATCTTGGACATGGAAGTTCTTTTTCACCACAACCTGATTTAGTTGCCATGCATGCTAATTCTAAAGGCAATTCTGGGAACAAAGGAAGCAACAAGAAGGAGAGACCCTTGTGCACTCACTGCAACATGCTTGGGCACACCATAGATAAGTGCTATAAATTGCATGGGTATCCACCTGGATACAAGCCCAAAGGAAGGTCAAATGCCAATGCAAATCAAGTTTCTTCTCAATTTTCTTCCAACCAAGGCATTGTTGCTGAGAATTCTTCAACTACATCTACTCAATATCCTATTTCTAAGGCTCAATGTGAGCACTTACTAGCTTTTCTTAGCACAGACACAAGTCTTGGTGATGGTCATCATGCTGCCAATGTAAGCTCAGGTGATGGAGTTTCTGGGGGATCTGGTGTCACTGTTGTTGCTGGTATGGGCACATCTTGGGCACACCATAGATAAGTGCTATTGCCCCTATCATTAGTGCTTTTTCCACAATCACACGTATTTTGTGTTTTGGTCGATATGAAAAGACGAGTGTTACGTCCACAATATTTTCAGAATAAATCATAGATGGTAAGTTGTTATTAGTTCAAATTTAAATTCACAACTTAAATTACTTTTTTGCCCACCTTTAACAACCAAAAACAACCTACCACTTAGGATTTGTTGTGAAAGTGTTATGAAAATATTGTAAACATAACATTTCTCACATGAAAAGGGTGATTAGAAAATAGAGAGGAAAATGTGATTATTTACTACTGGGCAAAAGTCCCTAAATTTTATCAATTTTTTTTTTTTGGTCCTTAAACTTTAAAAAGTTATTTTTCATTCTAAAATTTTGTAAATAATTTTTTCAATAGTTTATAAACCAAAATAGTGATGAAAAAATAATTTTTTTAATAATTTAGGGATGAAAAACAACTTTTGGTAAATATTTTTCAAAATATGTTGGAGACAAAGTTCAATACAGTAATACACTATTATTATTAAGAAAAACAAAACAAAAGGGGAAAGATGCCTAGCTTCAAAATAATCAACCATTAATCAAAAGGAAAAGGTAAAATATTGTTCTTAAAAGGAAAAAGGGAGAAGACCGTACCTGAGAAGTGGAAGAATCTAACTCAGAGGAAGAAAAATGCAGAAAAAGAAGAGTAGAATGGGAAAGAAGAAGAAGAAGAAGTTTGAAAAGCATTCTCGGAAAACCAAAACCGTGGGAAGCTCAAGAGTTTTCTCGGAAAAAGCACCACTACTAACCAATCAGAATGTGACACGTGGCCACGACACGCACAGCTCCGTCATGTCACAATAAATGCAAAGAAAAAGGAATGTCAAAAGCCACGATTGGCAAAATATGACCTTTCATATTCCTATGATTGTCATCACACATAATGATGATCATGGAATAAGGGGGTAGTTGATGAACCAAGTAATTCCTTTCATCCAAACAACCCACACTGGACGAAGAAAAGCACCATTAAACGGACATTTAATTGGAAGCCGTTACACACCAATAAATTCAGGAGATATGGCCGTTGGGGGAGACATCAAGTTGCCTCATTAAGCCACCAGAAGGTGTTACGAGAGGGCATTCAAGCCACCATTGAATGCCACCAATAGCTAGAAGGGAAAAAACTTGTATAAACAAACACTAGACTCCTACAAAAGGTACACACACATATATTCTGATACAAAGAAAGACCTGCATACCATCATTATCTTTGCTCATTTTTACTCTATCTTCATCTGATTTTATCAGGGCCGGTCCAAGATAATTTGAGGCCTAAGGCGAAAATTTTAAAGGGGCCTTTTTATATCTAAATATCACTTAAATGATATTTGTAGGGTAACAAATTGTACACTTAAGTCCAAAACATGCAGGACCTGGGCCCAATAAGTCCGCTGCAATAAATTTGTAGAGAGTGGGTTAAAGAATTAGGTACTAATGGCGTGGATTACGTTCAACCTATTCTTAAAAACATACTAAAAAACTAATAGAAAGACTCAAAGCATATTGAGATGATTTGGTATAAGTAAGTTCTTGTTTCGATCCGAGGAGACATCATATCATGTAATTCACGTTCTTTTTCTTTCTTCTTTCTTTTCTTTTTTTTAAAAAATCCTCCTTTACTCAATGGAGGGGGTGTTACACTATATAATCAACTTCTAGTCATCCTAACCTTACACTTGTCATTCATCTAAGGCGTCACTTGATACTTGTCCCATCAGACCTTTTCTTTGGCTTCCTTGTGAGTTGTAATAGTTTTGGTAGCACTGTTCAGAGGTCTTCTCCACAAAAATGCGGCCAGAAAAGTAGTTGCAGGGTATTCAATGTGGTGGTAGCAGCCTTTCTTTAGATATTTTGGGGATCTTTTTCTTTCCAGTAAGTTCACAAAGGCCATTTCTGTCATTGGAGATTCCAGGAGGATTACTCCAATCGATGGGATTCATCCTTGAACCGTACTCTTCTCATCCTAGGCCATGAGTCTTCCTCGGATTAAACCCACAGCCCAAGATGCATGGCTCTTGGTTATTTGTCCCCACAATATTTATTTTATTTTTATAATATAATTTATTTTATTTCAAATCTATTTTTAATTCTTACTAATTAATAAGACTAATTCATCAAAAGTGAGCTAGTGATACTTATTATGTAGGTTTCACAAACTGACGAGTCATCATCAATAAATAAAAGTTATTCAAAACATTCATTTATTATATTGTTTGATCAGTTTGTAAGTTTTTTGTCATAAAATTTGTATTAGCTACAAATATTATTATAAAAAGCTTACAAACTGATGTGACATTTTAAGAAAAGAATAAATGAAGATTGAATTATTTATTGTGATCGGATATATCGATTTATAAGACCTATATGATAAAAAAAATGTGCAAGTTGCACACTTTTTTTTTTTTATTAAAAGGAAAAAAAAAAAAAAAAAAACCTTACTGGCCCCATTTTAATTTGGGGGCCTTTCTATGTTAGGGGCCTTAGGCCATGGCCTAGGCCTAGGGCCAGCCCTGGACTTTATCATCGGAGGTTAGGTGGCCGGCACTACATCGGTGACCAATTTAGCAGAGTCCCATCTCCTGATCTTGTGCAGGGTTTCCCGAACTAATAACAATGCACTCCGTCTAGACGAATATAAGTAGCTGACGATTTTGACATCATCAATAATCTTATTTTATTTTGCCCTAGTAGGGGTATAGTAGAACTACATTTACGTATAACTTCTTATGTTACTTAAATACTAATCATGCAATACAACAAGTTTGTCATTTGCGCAATTAGTGTGTCCCCTAATGCACGACCAAAGTCGGTGCTTTATTTTTTATACGTGAAAAGATGCCTTTAATTAAGGCACCGGAAGTTAAGTCAAGTCTCCTTCCTTTCCCCGAATGCACGGTCAGTTTAGTCGTCCTTCTCCACTAATATACATTAGATGACCAAGAAAATCCTCCCCCAAAATACACGGCCAATTAGTCATACGCCCCTAAAGGCCAATTTGTCAAGAAAACAAAGTCTACTCTAGCCAATCATGCTAGAGAAAATAAAATCAAAAGCACACAACAGATCATTAGTGCCTTTTCCACAATTACACGTATTTTGTGTTTTGGTCTATATGAAAAGACGAGTGTTACGTCCACAACATTTTCATAACAAATCATAGGTGGTAAGTTCTTATTGGTTCTAATTTAAATCCACAACTTAAATTACTTTTTTGCCCACCTATAATAACTAATAACAATCTACCACTTAAGATTTGTTGTGAAAGTGTTATGAAAATATTGTAAATATAGCATTTCTCGTATGAAAAGGGTGGTTTGAAAATAGAGAGGAAAATGTGATTATTTACTTCTGGGTAAAAGTCCCTAAATTTGATCAAATTTTCTTTTTTGTCCTTAAACTTTAAAAAGTTATTTTTTCATTCTAAAATTTTGTAAATAATTTTTTCAATAGTTTATAAACCAAAATAGGGATGAAAAAATAATTTTTTTAATAATTTAGAGATGAAAAACAAACTTTCGGTAAATATTTTTTAGTATATGTTGGAGACAGAGTTCAATACAGTAATACACTATTGTTGTTATTATTATTATTATTTAAAGAATGATCTAACTATCTTTTACTTACAAAATCATTACTCAACTCTCTCAAAAAAGAAAAAAGAAAAAGAAAAAACAAAATCATTACTCTTGTAGACAATAATTTTCGAACTCTAGAAGATCTAACTCATCTTATTTGTTACCCCCCTCTTTTTATTTATTTATTTATTTTTTTAAGTTACAGGGGGTATTTCAACTCTGGATGTCTTGGAAACACCTGAAAGTATTAATACATCTTATTTAAATGAATTTGTAATTATCAATACTTAAACTATAGGTGCCTGTAATGATTGATATGCTATGTCAATAAAATATCAAGCCTGTTGGCATATATATAAGAATATGCTGATGTAGTTTATGAAAGTTCTTTTTGGGGCACGATAAAAATTTACTACTATTTTAAATCAATCTGCCACCTCACATGGGTCTTTAAAATTTTTTTGAATTACAGATTGTGGTGAACAGGTGGTAGGATAATTTGAAATGTTGTGAAACAGTAGTAATTTTTTTGTTGGCTCCCTAACATTATTGAGTCCATAATTCTTGAGGTATTGAATGAAAATGCTTCCAAATGTAGTTGATAAAGAGAGAGACTCATGTAAATGATGACGAACTTAAGGTGTATACATCAATCGTAATTAATCCATGTCCCGTATGTGTATACTACTAGTACTAGTTGTCTCCTTCTCCCCTGTGTGTGTGTTAAAATAGTTAGTATTCTTAAAAAAAATAGTGGGTTAATCCCACATCAGAAAATGAGTATGAGTTAAAGAAGTTTAAAGCCTGTGCTGTGTATCCAAGAGTAAGACCCTTTTGGTTATACACCACAGTCAGTTTCTTTAAGACCTTCTCCCTTCTCCCCATGTATGTGTAAAAATACTTCGTATTCTAAAATATAAATAAAATAAAATAAAAAACTAGTACTAGTTGTCTAGTATCCACAAACATAGAGTTCTCATGTGCATGGTTATGTCATGTATTTCTATCAACAAAATGAATGTTGATAATGCTAAGGCCTTATTCGCATACTTCCCTTATTTTGTGGAAAACAATCAAAACATGATTAATGGCAATTATTTTATTTTATATAGAATCTAATATCTTATCTAATATTAGTGGAATTTTGTGCAGGGGCAATAGCAATAAGGCTATGAATGGATTGAATATTCAACTCCATTTAACACGTTCCATTGGCTCTTTCTTACACTTCAACTAACTCCTCAATTGTCTATGGAGAATTTGTAGTCTTATCTTATTACTTTAACTAACTCCTCAATTAAGTTACGGAGAATTTGCAGTCTTATCTTATTTTCATTGTTCAACAATTATAATCAATCTTCCAATCAATGTTGACCTTAGTCCTGAATTTTCAATTTTACACTACGATAATTTTGATGTAAATATTTCTTGAATGTATTTTCACTATTTTTAGGTATAATAATAATAATAATAATAATAATAATAATAATAATAATAATAATGAATTTTCAGTTAGCTATATTATATTTTGTGAAATTCATAGTAGATTTTGGTATTGCGGATTTGTTGTACTATGGATTTGAGTTATTTATGTTAAATTTTGTGAGATTATTGTTTGTAAAATGTTGGAATGGTGATTTTTTTTTCATGGGTTTATTTTATTTTATTTTTTAGTTTCAACATGAAAATATGATTTTTTTTTTAAGTTTCATATAAACAAAACATTTGAAAATATTTTTCAAGGCAATTTCAAATATGTAAATAAATCACTAGAAAAAAAAATTGTTTCCTTGAAAATATTTTTTTTCAAAAAAAATTTACTTTGAAATAAATTTCAATCTCAATAACAAATTATGATGCTTGAACAAGTCAGTCCTTCTCATTTCCCACTAATGCAGCATGACCCACTTAGTCATTCCCCATAACACACGGCTAGTTACTTTCACCCTAATGGTTAGTTAGTCAACAAAACAATTGAAAGCAAATCAACATAAATAAGAAAGTAAAAAGGTAGAACAATTAAGTCAATTTTGCCTAGCCTTGCACTTCTTTTACTCTTCTCTTTTTCTTCACCTCTTCTATTTAGTTTCTTTTTCTCTAAATTTTAAAGTGGCCGAGGAAAAAGTGCAAAAAGAAGTAAAGAACACCTTTTGGATTTGGATTAGTTTTAAGCAGATCTCTTGTTATATTAATTTTCTATTATTGATCCATGAGATTTAAGAATTATACAATTTGACCCCTATATCTCAATTCCATTAACTATAATTGACAGAAAATAATCATGTGTTGTGTAAATAGCTATTAGGGGAAGAACCAACTTGCCGTGTATTTGAGGGAAGGACTGACTTGGTCATACATTAGTGGGGAAGGACTAAATTGGCCGTGTATTTGGGTAAAGGAGACTTGACTCAGACTTGGTCATGCATTAGAGAGGACTAAATTGGCAGTGGTCTAAGAAATGGAAAACAAGACTTATGCGCTACATCATCATTATGAGCTCTTTATTGAACTAACTGGCCGTGTCCTAATGTTCCAAAGTCATTGTCTAAAAATGTTAGACAAGCGTGTCATGATTATTAAACTCTTGGAGGGTCTATACTGTAATCATTGTACTCCAACTCATTCTCCAGTGGATTGATTCGGCTTAGAGGGCCGCGGAGAGATTTTTACGCCGAGATCTTCTGTTTTTCTATTCGATAACACATTGCCGTGTTATCTTGTATTTGCATCTCTTCCCTTACTCCTTGTGTTTTATACTTAATTGTTAATTATGTATGCCCATGCACTAGGTAATAGTCCCGGTTAATTGCACATAAATATACTCCTATCCCGCATCTAGTTGAGTAGTCTAAAAGCAATTAAGCCGTAATTTTAGAATTGGGGGTCTAAACTTGCTCTAGTATTTTTACTATCGAGCTTTCACACATTATACATTAATGACAAAAATAAGTGATTAAGTGGTTAACAAATACAAAACTAGAGCTCATAAAGTAATCTTTCTTTCATTTTCTTTTTCTTTTTTTTCTTTTTTTTTTTCTTTTCACTATTTCATTCTCCTCCTCTTTAACTGAGCTCAAACCCTCCTAAAAAAAAATCGCTCACTTAGTTCTCTTATCTTCTTTCCATATAGCCCTTAAAGTTGGATAAAGGATATTTTGTATCCCACATATGTAATCACCTTCTCATAGAGGGGTAAACCCAATAAGAGTGATATCCACTCCTATATGAGAAGGTGTTTACATTTATTAGATACGTTGCATACTCTCTCCTCAAGTAGGGTCAAAACCCATATTTTCATCAACAACAAAAATTTGGTCCGATGAATTAGTGTCCTAGAGCATTGATTAAGGTTGAATTTTATAATGTAATAGATTGATTTTTTATAAGGAGTTGAGCCATTTTGTTTTAGTTTCAAAGACAAAGTGATGAGCAAGGAAAGAGTCCGTATTGTTTTTTTTTTTTTTTGGGGGGGGGGGGGGGGGGTGTTAGATTTTAGTATTTTACCATCAAGAGTGTTACATTTGCTTGTTAAAAGGATGGAAGTCTTGAATATTAGAATTTAAATATTTAGCACATTTTTGTTTTCTTTTAAAAGAAATGAGCTCATAAAATTTTGGGGGCCAAAGCCTATAATATAAAATTTTTAATTATTTTTCTTTTGAAAAAAATTCAACTTATAAAATTTTCGTGGTCCACCTTCAGAACAAAACTAGGAAGATGTCTTTGGCAAGAAAAAACAAGAACTAAAATGTTTTATCATTCAAGAAAGAAATATACTAAAATTAAAAACTAAATTAATAAATGAAAAATAAAGATAATATCTATTCAGTATTAACAAAATATAAAAATAAATAGATAAAAATATAAATAATCATATCTTAATACATTTCAATTCAATCGTTCATGATATATGTGGGGACAAATAACCAAGGTTCTCACATCTTGGGCCGTGGGCTTGGTCCGAGGAGGTCTCATGGGCCGAGCAATGTGGTAGCTATCAAAGCATTCAACTTTCGAAAGATTCGCACATAGGACCGGCGATTCCGTCCGAGGAGAGTATAGTCCTCGGATGTAAGGCTTTCAGTTCAAGGAAGAATCCCAGTGGCCAAAGTAATCTCCCTGAAATCCCCTATGACAGAGATAAACTTGGTGAGCTTACTGGGAGGGAAAATATCCCCGAAAATATCTGTAGAAAAGCTGTTACCACCACATTAAATACCCTGCAACTACTTTTCTGGCCGCATTTATGTGGAGAAGACCTCTGAACAGTGCTACCAAGACTATGACCTCTCACAGGGAGGCCAAAGAAAAGATCTGGTGGGATAAGTATCAAGGGGCACCTTAGATGAATGACAAGTGTAAGGGTAGGATGCTTAGAATATGATTATATAATGCCATTCCTCCTCCATTGAGGGGGGGACGGATTTTTTAGAAAGGAAAGAGAGAGAAAAACAGAAGGAAAAAGGAATATTTGTAGCATGAACAACACGACAAAAAGATTCCTCCTCGGACCTATATAAAATAGAATTATTCCAAGATATTCTGGTGTGCTTTGAGCCTTCTAAAACTGTTTCTTAGTTTGTCTTTGAGAATAGGAAAAACGAAGCCCTCATCATTCGAATCTAATTCTTAAGCCCACTCTCTACAAATACATATTGCAGTGGACTTATTGGGCCCTGTGTACCAATTCGTTACGCTACAATATATTAAAAGGAACTCAAAATACTTTTTAATTATGATAATATTATATGATAAATTTTTACTAAATTTTTAAACAACTTCACGATTGATGTACTAAATCAAATAGATTGTTAAATATTGTCTTCAATTTCAAATTTGTTGTAAGGCTTATTTTTGATAATATTCATGATTGAAATTGTTTGTTCCATATATGTAGTAGAAATTGGAAGAGAGTACAAGCATTAATATCTTATTGATTTTTATTCCCTAGTAGCCATTGGCGTGATTAAAAAATATTTAACAATTTTTTTGAGATGTAGATGTCCAATTACATTATGCTCATAATCGTGAAGTACCATTTCAACACTAATTTGTCATGATTGAAAAATTCTTACAAATAAATCTTGTTTACTAATAAACAAATATCATCAATTCTAATATTATTCATGTACCTTTCGGGAATTCATAAATGAGTTAAAAATACGTAATTTCATTTTATGTGTACTAAATTTCACTGCCTAATTTCACCACTACCTACATCAAATTTGGCACCAGAGTTGGGGCTGTTTCTCTAAGCAAAGATGGGAAGAGTTTAGGAGATGCATCACATGTGTGTTCTTCCTGGAGCATCAATTTGGGTCCATAGCATAACAGCCCCAATTCTAGCGCCAAAGTTGGAAAGGAGACGGTAACCATTTTTTTTTTTTTTTCAAAAATGATTATGAGTTTATGGCGTTTATTGTGATTGGGAGCTGACTCAATTAGTTTGACACATCATTATATTATTCGTCAAAATCATTATACTCTCGTAGATAATGACTTTTAAACTCTAAAAGATCTAACTCACCTTAGTTATTCTTATTTTTATTTTTTTAAATTTATCTTTTATAATTTATCTTTTAAGGTGTAATTCAGATTGAATATTCAGCATGAAGTCATTCATCCACTCCCACAGTCCCACACTCCCACCTATAAATTAATACCTCTCTATCCATTTCAACTCATTCATCCACTCCTTCTTCCAACCTTACTTTATCCTTTCCTTCCTTCACCCTACATTATGACTTCCCTTTCAAACAAACCTCTCTTCAACCAATTCCTTTCATCTCTACTCTTCTTCCACCTGCTTCTCATCATCCTCCATTTCATTTCCTCATCCACTGCTTCTGTTTCCTCCCTATCTTCACCTTTTGCTCACTCTAACAGTAAGGTTAAGATAGCAGAGGAAACAAAGGAAGCGATGGCTCTTCTAAATTGGAAAACTAGCCTTCACAACAAAAGCCAATCTCTCTTGTCCTCGTGGGTTGGAACCACTCCTTGCAATTGGGTCGAAATAAATTGCGACCACTCTGGAAGCATCACCCATCTGAACCTTTCAAGTTATGGTTTGAGAGGTACGCTTCACAATCTCAACTTTCAATCCTTCCCCAATTTACTCAGTCTTAACCTTTCTTACAACTCACTATCTGGAATCATTAACTCAAATATTTCTCACCTCTCCAAACTCTCTTCTTGACCTTTCTGGTAATCAATTCATTGGGAGAATTCCTTCTGAAATAGGCAAATTAACTAGCCTTCACGTCATTGACCTTTCTGCGAACCGTATGACTGGCCTTATTCCTCAAGACTTAGGAGCATTAAGTTCTTTGAGTAGGCTTGATTTCTCATCTAACAATCTCACAGGTGTCATCCCGACTTTTCTTGGAAACCTAAGCAACCTAATTATTCTATATCTTCATATGAACCAACTTTCTGGTTCTATCCCGCAAGAATTAGGAATGCTAAGTTCTCTGACCAACCTTGCATTACAATCAAATAACCTCATAGGTGTCATCCCTGCCTCTCTTGGAAACTTGAGCAAACTGAAAAATTTATATCTTTTTGAAAACCAACTTTCTGATTCCATCCCTCAAGAATTAGGAATGCTAAGTTCTCTAACTGACCTTGAGTTATCAACAAACAAACTTACAGGTGTCATCCCTGCCTCTCTTGGAAACTTGAGCAAACTGAC
>JARYZH020001150.1:0-39094 GCA_030021035.2 Notholithocarpus densiflorus | reverse complement strand
CTTACGGGTGTCAACACCGCAAAAACTCAGAAACACATCATATTTCCGAGTAGAGAAGGAGGCTGTTTGAGAAGCCATAGAAGGAAATGGAAGCAATTGGATCAATGACCAAAATTTTCAGTCACTTTCTCTGTTAAATAAAGAACCACCAAATTAAAGATAACCAGAGAGAAAAAGAAAGAAGAAATAGTTTTCAGTGCGTAAACTGAAAAGCTGTTGAATGGGCAAATCTTGGAAGGTGAAAGCGAGTGAGGTTGAAAATTGAGAATTAGGTTAGCGTTCAGCTGAGAAGAAAGGGAAGAAAGAAGAAGAATAAAGATAAAGATGAGGTTAGCATCAGGATGATGAGATTGCAGTGCTGGAAAGAGAGAAGGAAAAAGAAAACAAATAAACAAAGGAGATAGTCGGAGTTGGTGCGACTCATTTTTTTTTTTTTTTTTAAGTCACTACTACGAAATTTCTGAGAGGCATGTTTTGATGTCACTACTTCGAAATTTCTAAAAAGTATCCTAATGCTAATGTGCTTTATCTTTTTTTCACCCACCTTATTCAAGTTTCCTTTTCCTTTTGCAGTCAAGTCAACAAACCAGTGCTCCATTCGATTAAATTACCATTTACATGATTCTTTTAAAGTATTAGAAAATTCCTTGAAAACCTTAATGGTCTGTTTGGATTGAGAGGGAGGGAGGAAAAGTAGAGTAGAGTAGGCTAAATTTAGCCCAAAATTAGCCTATTTTTAGCCTACTCTGCTCCCCTCCACTCCCCCTCAAACCAAATGGGCCCTAACTCACATATATGGCTTTCATAATAGTTGCCTAGCACTGATGGCCTCGTTTTACTAGATACTCTCATAAGATACTTCTAGTTTTCATTGTTGAAATTGCAGATTTAGGAAATTGCTGGTGTTTTGCAAATGGGCACTATGAGACAGAGGGAACTCCTTCACAAGTTAACAATTCATTTTTAATAGAGTTGGTGTTTTGCAAATGGGCTCCTCTTCTTTCAGGTACCTTCTTGATCCAACAACTACTTAAACAAAACTAAATATTGGTTGTTGATGGGAACAAGCATGTGGAAGTCTTCGCAAGCAAGTGGCCCTACCCCCTCAAGCGGCAATTTGTTAAAAGATTAATTCTATTATATGTTTCAATTTTGGTGGTGATAGATTCTACTGTTAGAAAGCTGCTTTATGATTTATTGGGACAATATTTGTAAACCAAAACTTGGAGTAAGGAAGACTAAAACAAAGTCTCAAATTTTAAAATTATCTTAGGAGGGCTCGGAGTAAGCAAGTAGTCCCAAAATATATACAAATTTTCAAAATTATATTGACATTTTTGAAAATACGAAGAGTACATTAAGTACAATAATGATTATTTACAATTGAAATAAAAAAAAAAAAAAGAAAAGATGACCTCAAATGAATTTAGAATTTAATGTTGATGCCAAATGACTAGAAGTTCTTTCTTTCAAAGAAAATGTGACCAAAAAGGCCTGTTACTTGACTGATGAGATGTTAAAATGCAAAGGCTCTCTAAATAGAATGTGTACTTTCTTCTTTATTGAATCAAGTGAGTAAAAGGAGAGAGTACAAATAAATATCTGCTATTCTGCTATTTATATACATCAGAGCAGAGCATAGGAAATGAGGGAAAAGAAATGGCGCCAAAATTCTAACAAACTAACTACCTAGCGCTAACTACACGGAACCAATCATGGCATGACACCTGGACCGCTTCAGTAACTGTTTCTGGTGTTAAGTTGTGCACGTGCTGATCTTGTGACTTCATTCAAGTCCAACACTGCCGTTTTGTGCCTTCTTATATGTTTTTTTGTTCAGATACACTACACGACACCGTTTCTTTTCTTTTCTTCACAGCATCACCATCTGAGGAACAGAGAGACAGGCATTAATAAAGTGATCTTTATCTTTATCTTTTTATTTTTATCTCACTTTTGACTAACAAAAAGAAAAGTAGGCCTTTCTTTGAGTGCGCCCTCTATTCCTTACCCTGCAGAATAAAGTCTCCAAAAGAGAATAAAATAAAAATGAGACAGCCTGACCAATTAACCATTCACACATATAAAGAAAAAGAAAGAAACGGCTTGAGTTTAAAGTAGCGTATGTGTGAAGTTGAGGTGGTGAGGAACCATTATATTATAACAATGGAGTAGGAAAAGACAAGGTATCTTTAAAAATTGTAACTTTTATTCTTAAATAGACTATTGGATTTTGTTAGAGCATTTACACTGTGCATTAACTATTAAAATATACTAATTTTATAGCATGCGTGTTATGCTCCTAGTCAGAAACTCACTATCTAATCTTGAAACACAATGAATATATAGCAGCTAAGACATGATAAGATTAATATTTAACTCTAAATTTGAGCTCAATGATTGCGCATCAGACCAATGCATGTGAAATATTAGTTTCCTGCTTAGTGAGGGAGGTAGAAATTTATACAAATCAATAATTTTTTGTTAAATGAATTAAAGATTACACATTAGAGTAGATTAATTTTTTGTGGGTTTCAGTTAGCTCAAGTTTTTTATGGTTAAATAATAAGAGATCTAGAATTTAATCCTTACCTACACCAAAAACCAATTGATGTCTTGATTTGATGATAAAAAACAAAAATCACAGAAGCAAATGTCATAGGTTGAAATTCTATAAAAAAAAAAAAAGTTTTAGGTAACATAAAATATATATATATAAATTAATTAATTTTAAGTAAATTAAATAATAAACATCACTTTTATATGCCTTAATATACAAAGGAATATCATAGAGATATAATCACAACATTAAATGAAAACTTTTCTTTTTTGCTTATGGGTTGCAATGTAGAACATGTCTCAAATTTGTAACCATAAAATTTATAGCATCTTTTCCTGTAATGGAAAAATAAAAAATCCATGCATACGTGTATCCCTTACTCTCAAATTACAAAAATGAAAAGGAGTTTGTTTTAGGGGAAAAAATAAGGAAATTTTACTAAATAGATAAACTTATATTTTTGGAAACATATGCTTTAAATGCTCTTAAAGTTAATGATTAAAATGTATATAAAAAAAAAGAAATAATAAAAGAAAATATAGATAAATTGGGGAGCGAAGTGTTAATTCTCACTATTCAAAAATAATAATTAAATATAAAAGTTACATGAAGTCAAGTGATGAAAAGAAAATTCAAATCCAAATAATCTTGTGTCAGAGAATTGAGAAATGCCACATTCCATAAGACCCAAAAATAAATAAATAAAATCAGTGCCGGCTCAAGGCCTAGCCAACTTAGGCCTAGGCCTAAGGCCCCACAACAAATAAAAAATTTCCCTACTAAAAAAAAAAAGGCCCCATCACCCTTAGTGAAAGGCCCAAAATTTTATAAAAATATAATATTTTTTTAAATAATTGGTATTTTTTTTAAGAGTGATGCTAAGGATACCACAAATTTTACTATAAATTTAACTGACATATCACCAATCACATAAAAAAGTAATTCAAACACAAATAAATTAAGTTGTTGAAATTCATCAATTACACTCATAATCACATTTATTGTGAACATTTTGTAATATTTTTAGTATTTTTCTTTTTCATTTCTAACAAGGCTTTTAAAATAGGAGACCAATAAAAATTTAACCCAATTGAAACACTAAGATGTTTCAAATAAAATGCTGCAAATGTGATAAATCATCAATGATGACTAATCTCCTACTAAGCCACACACCAAATAATATCTATCTATCTCTTTCTCTTAAAAAGAATATATAAAATTAAAATTTAGATTACAACTGTACTTAACTATGCATAGTCATATATCCAAGTTAAAGTAAGTTCCTTTTGATTCAACTATAATATTCAATCTTCTATATGAAATTAACCTTAATTTAGCTAGTATTATTCATCAATTTCTGTATTTACATCAAATTAGTCTTAATTTAATTAGTATTATATAATTTTATTTAATTAATGTTTACATATAGTATGTGTTTGGATAGCAATGAATCTCACGTCTGCGTTTTGTGTTGCGTTTTCTCTTTTTTTTTTTTTTTTTGTCAGCTGCAGCAGGGGGACAGAGGCTACTGTTCATGAATAGTAGCCGCACTTTTCCTACTTTTTCGTCACTTTTATCAGTCATGTGGGTCCCGTGAACAGTGCACGGGATCCATAAATATCACTTTTCAGTAACTTTTTCATTAAAAATGAGTCTCACAGCATTATTCACATATTTAAAAATTATTTTGCTACAGTGTTTTCAGTTTCAGCAAAAATAAGCTCAATCCAAATGGACTCATAAAAAAGCCCCATATAAAATTTTTGCCAGGCCCCAAATTTTGTTGGGCCGGCCCTGAATAAAATGTTGAAGAATCACGTACAAATAAATCCTTTTTTTTTTTTTTTTTTTTTTTTTTTTTTAAGTTTAAAGTTTTTAGATGCTTCAATAACAAATACGGTAAGAAATGAAGATCTGATTCAACATGTCGAGTATAAAGAATTTGTAGAAGGACTACTTATTTTACTTAATATCACTGGTCAAAGTGTTTTCTGCGTAGCGGTGAGACTAACCACAGGAGAGAAGTGAGACAATGAATGCATACCATCTAAGGGAGGTAGAAACTTAGGTAATCATTAACCAATAGTTCCCATTTGTATGGAAAGAATTTGACCAAAACCACGTAATTTTAAGTTGTTGAAGATATTATAGAAAGTTAAGGCTGCTGACAAAAAATGAGATAATTCATAACACAGCTAGGCTTAGAAATAATGAAGAGATCGAATGCCACATGCATGGCAAACCGAAAGGTATATAACACGCCATTTGAACTGGGTATATTCAGTACTCATTGGGTCATCATCATATTCATTACTAATTCTCAATGCCTATTAAGAAGGCCCTGATAAATTTGGGCCTGAGCAACTTCAAATGATAAATACTACCACACCGAATATATAGAGGCTTAAACATTCCACACACATACCTGAGAGCAAAACCCTGATGCAAGTCCTTCAAGCTATGGGGTTAGTTTTGTTGCTGGATTAACAACAAAATCACTCAGGCCCTATTTAAGAAAAGAAATGCAAAGGAATTAAAAAGAAAAAAGAAAGAAATATACAGCCAGAAACGAATTCTGTTTAGAGAATAGCAAGAAAGACAACGCGACTTACCAAAAAAAGTCACAGAAAAATAGAGTATTAGCCTTGCAAATTCATCAAAGCTACCAATTTCACTGGGATTTCTCTTCCTCGCAATCAGAGTCACCTTGTTCTTTTGTGCTTGAATTCCCAATCCAATTTCCCAAACGTGGAATGAATCTTTCAATTAAATCAGGGAGCCGTATCCTCTTTGGCTGTGGTACATCTACCTCATTATAGGTAACTTCTCCACTAGGTCCATCCCCATCCCCATCATGGTCATCATGACTTCGCTTAATTTTGGTGTCTTTTGCTAAATCGTCTAAATCAGCTTCATAAGGAGTGACGCTGCAGCTGCAGGAAACAGCCATATTTTGTTTGAGATCTTCAATATCTTGCTCATATACCGAACGGGCCCCGCATCTCGTCACCTCCAAGCCTGTACCTTCAATTTCAATTCCAACATCAACCTGACTCAATTGATCATTAGCATCGACTTGACTCAATATCTTGCCCCATAGCCCTTCCATAGAAAAATATTTTATCCAAAGGTGATTTGAATCAATCTTACCAGATTGCTCGGAAAAACCAAAGCTTAAGTAATCTGGAACTTTATATCCATTGACATTACAAAGAAAATTAATAAAATGAGTAACTGGATGATTTTCCGAACTTTCCGGAGGATGTTGGAGTGGATAATGCTCGCAGAGTACAAAAACAACACACAAAGCAATTCCTATAAAACCTGGAGGCTCTTGCAGATTCAATGAAGGCCCCTCACTTTGATGACTAAACCATTTTGGAATTCTACTTCCAGGTATAAGAATATTTTGGAGACCTAAATCTGGTCTCTGAAACACACAAATCAAGATATTAGAATTGAGAGAGAGAGAGAGAGAGAGAGAGAGAGAGAGAGAGAGACCTGAATGTAACGTCTCAGCATTGTTAAGAACATGCCACCGTAATCTTGATTGTCATTTAATTTGAAGCAGTTAAGAAGATAAAGATGTGGATGAAAATCTTCTTCTGGTCTTAAGGGTAATGTTTCGAGTGAGGTACAACCTTCTGCCCCCAAATAATCAATACTTAATGGAAGCTGTGGTAGTGATCGTAGATTAGTGCAAACCACTCAAATAAAGAGAATCTAGTTTAGATAGTCGAATGATATCTTTAGGAAGGGAAACAAAATTATTTCCCTTCAAATTTAAATTTGTTAAAGAGGACAAACAACCGATAACATCGGGGACTGCCTGTAGATTGCAATAACTTAGATTCATATAGGTCAAAGAGGACAAGCCTGATAGAGCAAGCATTGACATGCCCATGGGATCTAGACTTCTTCTTTGCAATAAAGGAAAATTGAGGAGTTTATTTGATGGTTTAGATGATAGAAAATTACATCCACGGAGAGAGAGCTTTTGGAGATTTTTTAAGAGAATGATGGATGAAGGTAGCCCTCTTATACCAGTTCCACTCACATTTAACACCTCTAGGCCCTCAACATTTCCCAAGTTCTCTGGCAATTTGTCAAGTCTTGAACAGCCAGATAAATTGAGAGTTTTTAGAGACATCAAACTACATATTGCAATTGGGAGACTTGAAAGGTTTTTGCAATCTCTTAAATCCAAGTCTATAAGGCCAGTTGAGCGTTCCACTAATAATGATGGATCTTTTATAGCAGTCTCACTCAAACAAAGTTCTGACAAACGTGACATATTTCCCGTAATCTCCGGAAATTTCTTTAACCTTGAACAACCGCCAAGGTTGAAATATTCAAGAGCTTCCAAGCTGATCTTGTGAGGAAGGCTTTCGAGACATTTGCAACCATTCAAATCCAATCGAATAAGCTGTTTGAGATCTTCTATAGATGCATGAATCTTATATAGTCTTGTACAACGTTGAAGAATTAAGTGCTTAAGATTTGGGGTTCCACTAAGGTCCGGGATCTCAATCAAATTTTGAGAGTCACTCAGGTCAATGAGTTTTAACTCGTTTAAAATCTGTTATAAACCAATAAATAATTAAACAAACTAAAGCATTAATGAAAAAGCAGGAAATACAAATCAGTATAAGTGAAAATCTTACTATAATTCCTTTCCAAAGTTGTTTGATGTCACTACAATGCATTCTTAGTTCAACAAGTTTATTTGGTTGGAAATTGGTTGGCATGGATTTTAAAGGATATCCATGCCAATCAATTACGCGTAACTCGTTAGAAAGATAACTGAGGCCTTGTGGAAGTTGGACATGACCTCTATTAAGGCCTTGTGGAGGTTTCACATTATTAATTTTAAGAAATCTCAAATTTTTCATTTTTGAGAAGGCTTCAGCACTTAAGTGTTCCTTTGCTTCAATAGGCATATTTAGCATTATGCCTTCAACAACCTCTGTTCCCTATTGAAAAGAACAATGAAATTAGAGTAATTGGCAAATCTTTAGAAATAAGAATATATAAACTTCTATAAGTTTAGGTCTAGAATAAACAACTTACAGTATTATTTTTCAATATATGAAGGACATCCTCACAAAGCCATAACCTACTTCGACGACCAGGCTCTTCAGGGGATTCACGACGAACAATTTCTTGGCCCATTTCTTGTAGCAAATCATGCATCCACAAAGATTCATGCATCAACAAACTTCTCTCTCTATCAATGGTTATGAGCGATTTTTCTATAAGAACATCAATATTGTAGTTTGGATAGTAACCAAAACTTTCTAGTATATCTCTCATGTAATCTTTGTTCTTTCCTTTGAAAAAACATGCAATATCCAAAAACAAATCTTTTTGGGTATCCATCAGACAATCAAAACTTATTTGAAGTATATTTAGAATGTTTCTATCAGGTTCTTGTTTTAGTTTATATAAGGCACTTTTCCATTCATCTATTCTTTTTTCAAACAACAAAGAACCTAAAACTTTAAGAGCCAAAGGAAGGCCGTTGGCATAATTCACCAAGTCCTTAGACAAATCCACATAATTTTCTTCAAGATAGGGTTTCTTGAAAGCTCTCCAACTAAAAAGCTGCAAAGCATCGTTGTCATTCAATCCCTGCATTGTATATATATCATTTATACCATGTCTTCTCAACAAGTGCTTATCTCTACTTGTTACAATGATTCTACTCCCTGAACCAAACCAATCATGATTCCCAACTAATGCTTCTAGTTGTTCATCTCCATCCACATCATCAAGAACAATAAGAACCTTTTTGTTACGTAGTCTATTCCCTATAACATTGATCCCCTCAAAAACATTCGATATATTTTTTCTACTTCCCTTAAGGATGTTAGAAAGAAGTTGTTCTTGTAAAGAAACTAGATGATGATTTTTAGTTTTTTCTCTTACATTAGCTATAAAGCTGCTAGCTTCAAAGCTACCTGAAATTCTTTCATAAATTTCTAGTGCAAGAGTTGTTTTACCCATTCCACCCATCCCGCAAATCCCAACAAAACGAACACCACCTGACCCTTCAACTAAATATAAATCCAACATTTCCATCACAAGAGATTCTATTCCAACAAGTTCCTTGGAAATGGCACTTTGAAATATAAGATTCAATTCACTAGATATCCTTTCAATGATTTCTTGGATAATTATTGATTCATGCCTGCAAAGAAGATAGCAAAAAAATAATTTTGATGACTATATAATATATAGCATAAATACAGGAGACAAAATATTCAAAATACAATCTTAGATTCATTGAGCAAAAGTGGAATCTAAAAAGTGCATAATATAGCATCGTAATTGAGGTTTGATTTGTTTGTCACGTCGGATAGTCTATGTGAGAACCATGTGTTTCCTTCTAATTGTAATAGTTTAATGGGTTAAGAGTGTGCCTAATTTTTTTTTTTTTTTTTTTTGATAAGCCGATAGTTAGAGTGTGACAAATTTTAATGTCATTTTTTGTAAGTTTCTCAAATTTTAATTTTCATACTCCTTTTTTTCTATTTTTTTTATCTTCACAATAAGAAAAAAGATATAACAGATAGACCAATTGAAGTCCTTAACTATTTACTATATATTTATGCTTCTGGCCTATTTATTTGCCCAAAACATTTTTACTGCTCAAAGAAGAAATTCTACAAGAAATAAAAATTAGATGAAAATACAGTGTTATCGTGAGGTATTGTGCTCTTTATTTTGTAGTGATTGAGTTTTTCAATTGATTATTTATGCTTGCTATTTCTATATTGTTAATTGGCTAATGATGTATACCATTGGGCTATAAATTGGTAGATTAGCTTAAAATTGGAATTTGCCGTAATTACAACTTAGGGTCTAAATCATTACCATAATTAAAATTTGGTAATCTTAAGAAAGAAAGGCAAAGAATGAGAAATTATTAGGTCCATCAGGAGGACTGCTGATGTGGTCCTCCCAACTAATGAAATAATGCCATTTATGCAAATGTGTGAGTGGATGTCCTAATCAGCAAAAGGAATAAAAAATAAAAAAATTACCAAGTGATGTCACATTTGCATAAATTACAGCATTTTATTGGTTGGAAGGTAAGGGAGAATTATGTCAGCAATCCTCCTGATGGACCTAATAATTTCTCGTGAAAAAGAGGAGAATATAGTGAGAAATAAATTGTGTTTGACATGGCATTTTTCTAACCTTTATATAATTTATTTGCCATGTGTCATCCATCAAAATAAAAATGAGAGAGAATGGGAGGGTTTCAAATGGGAGGCAAGCGAAATGCAAAATGATATGGGTATGACCACATGAGAAATCTACTATGAAAAGAAGTATATATGGGACTAGACCATGCATATTACGAACTTTGGAAATTACAAGCATATTGATTAAGCATATGTCTAAACGCTACTGGCATGATCAGGACCTAGCTTGAGTCCTGTTACAAGATAATAGTTATTAATTGGCAAAGCCAAGATTTAAGTTTAAGGGGGCCAAATGTATAAGTGACCCACATCAGGGGCGGCGCAAAGTGTTAATAAGGGTGGTCATGTTTTTCTGTTTTTTTAATATACCTTAAATTAAAAAAAAAAAAAAAATTAATATGGGTCTTTTGACCGCCTAGAAAAAAACTTGACCACCCTAAAAAAAACTTGAATATTCTTAATAACAATTGAGTCCATTAAAAATAAAATTCAACCTCTCCAAAATTTTGGTCCGTTGAATGTTAAACTAAAAAATTGCAAAAAATGCTATGTTCACAACATTTTTGCAACATTTTCGTAACAAATCCTAAGTAGCAGGTTGTTACTGCTAAACAGATAATTAATTTGTTGTAAGTTCAAATTAAAACTAATAAAAACTTACCGCCTAGACTTTATTGTGAAAGTGTTACAAAAATATTGTGGATATAGCACTTCGAAAAAAAAAAAAGAAGGCAAGCATTTGAATTGAGGCCAAATATAAGAAGCAAAACTTCATTCACTCAACAAATCATATATATATATATATATATAAATATATATATATAGGTAAAACTAAGAAAAAATTCAATTAGATTTCAAATTAGAATTCAATTAAATTCTACAATTGAATCTAATTGAATTTAGCTTTCAAAATTAGGCAACTCGACTAGTTTGATGAATTTTTCAACAAATGTATTTCTTTTTTTGATTTAGCCCCAAAAACTTAACCTAAGATGTGTGTATAATTGTAAATGTTTTTAATTGTAACTATGCATATGGATGAGGTTATAAACTAGTTTATATAATGTGGATTACCAAGTCTTTTTTTTTTTGTCTATATTGAATACTTCAGTAATAGACTACCATGCCTCATACAATGCAAAGGCTCTTCAACCAAAGTCAAACTTGAGCTTATAATTCCCCAAGTCATAATATACATACAAGGGACAAACAAAAATTTTCTCTAGTTAATCAGACTAGAAAAAGCAAATAAAATTTGTCATATTATTCCAGGGGAAAGTCAGCAAAGCTTTAGTGTAGAAAAATTACCATATTGATGATAATGTGAACAAAAGTACTCTAGCGAAAGACAAATGTTACCTATCATGTAAATCCCATCCAGAGATATTGCCCACTTCTTTCAAAGCAGCTTTCCATGCTTGCACATCCTTGTTAACCTTGGGATCATTTTCATGCTTCTCGAAGGCTTCAGCAAGAGTACCCGTCTGGTTCCGTACATCGGAGGGATCCACATGGTAAAAGATGGGAAAAACTGTCAACTTCGTCTCTTCTATGCATTCAATAATCTTTGCTAGTTCAATCAAGCACCGTCTTGAAGAAGTATAGTTTGTTGAGAGAATGATGATTGCATACTTGGATTCTTCTATTACTTTCAAGAGCTGTGAAGAAATATACTTTCCTTGCTTAAGTTTTTCATCATCATCCCTGAAGGTGATAATACCCTTTTGTTTCAAAGTAGTATAGAGATGGTTTGTAAAATTCTTGCAGGTGTCATCACTGCAAAAACTAAGGAACACATCGTATTTCAAAGAAGAAGAAGAAGAAGAAGAGGAGGAGGAGGAGGAGGAGGAGGAGGTGGAGGAAGCTGTTTGAGTGGACATAAAAGGATATGAAAGAAATTGGATCAATGACCAAAAATTTCAGTCACTTTCCCCGTAAAAGACCACCAAATTAAGATAACCAGGAAAAAATAAAGAAACAAGAAAAAAACTTTCAGTGAGTAAACCGAAACGCTGATGAGGGGCCAATCTTGGAAGGTGAAAGCGAGTGAGGTTGAAATTGAGAATTGGGTTAGCGTTCAGCTGCAAAGAAAGTGAATAAGAAGAATAAGAATAAAGAGATAGTCGGAGTTAGTACGCTTTCTTTTTTATTCATGTTTTCCTTTTGCAGTCGAGTGAACAAAACTGTCTTCCTTTCCATTAAATTACCATTTACATTATTTTAAAAAATATATATCATTTAAATACTTTTTTTTTTGCTAAAACCATTTACATGCTTAGAGTTTAGTCATTTATTATTTATACCATAATGTTTGAATACTTTATTTGTACTCATAACATTATATAGGACCTCTTGTTGAGTTTCTCTTCGCTAGTGAAAGAGGGTCCTCCTTCTCCTAGGTCGTAGAATTTGTTGTCCCTTCTTTGAAGGAGTTTTTCGTCCCTTTGGTAACAGTGTTACCTTAGGTTTTGTGGTTTTTTCTTTTCGTGGGGATTGGGAAACAGTATCAACGATGGATGACCTCACCAAATCCTGGAGCTGCCTAACTCTTTCAGATCAGGAAGGGTTTGGCCTTCACCTGACAGAAGATGAAGCAGCACCGGAATTTACCCTTACAGCGAAATTCTTGACCAAGCGGGCTTTGAACATTGAAGCCATTGCAAATACTTTCAACCCGTTATGGAGATCAAAAAACGGGTTCAAGGTCACAAAGGAAGACGACCATATAGTGTTATTCACTTTTGATAATAAGGAGGAGATGGAAAAAATATTATCAACAGAACCATGGAGTTTTGATAAACACCTTATGGTGTTGCAGCGCTATGAAAAAGATATTGATTTATGTGATATGAATTTTGCGATTGGAAGGTCCACCCGCGAGGAAGTCGCGAAGGGAGCCGCGAAAACTTCTGTGTAACCCTAGCGACTGGAGCTTTCACCCGCGAATAAGTCGCCAGTATGAGTCGCGAAAAACCTAAAAACCCAAATTTTGAAAAATTTTCTAAGTATTTTTTGCAACTGGGACTTTGACCCGCCAATGAGTCGCGAATATTCTCTGAGTGGTACTCGCGACTGAGGGCATGTGACTGGACCGACCCGCGACCAAGTCGCCAGAACAGGGAAACATTGTTTTTGAAAATTTTGACATTTTTGCACAAAAAAAAAAACTTTCCAAAAACAACTAAAACACTCAAAAATCTTTTTGTGTTTGATTAACAAAAATTTAGCATGTGAAAACACATTTAATCAAGTACAATCACACAAATGAATAAGGCATTCATTGAGCATAAACATGTGTGATGTGTGTGGGTACCAAAATTGAGATAGTTCTTAGTCTAATGTGAAGCTTCAATGATCAATTCAATCAAGCTATACACAATTAGCACTAGATAAAGTGACCCTTCTCAATTATAGAAGTATGCATATATGACCTCCTACAGAACTTGATAACAAAACTTTGAAGCTTTTCATTTTGCTCCATATACATCATATTATTTGATCTTTTTGAATCATTACATCTTATTGTGAGATCAATGCCTGAAATTTTTGACATTTCAATTAATGAGCAAGCCTTTGGCTTTTTGGGCATCATATATTTTATATAAAGTCGCTTTCCCTTTTTCCTAGTCAAATACTAGTGTGTGCGACAGGCTTTTGCAGCTCATTATCTCTTTTCATTTGGAGATTTACATTTGTTGAGCTCTTTAAGCAAAAACAATAAAATAAAAGAGTGGGAAGATATATAGGCACAAGTCTATGCATGTCTCAAGATTAACAAAACCATTGACTAATCATTCATGACAAGTTTGAAAATCTATTTACAACAATCACATAGATGTCAAGATTTCTCCCACAATGATATGAGTGCATAGGGAACAAGCTACGCTCGTGAATGCACAAAGCCATTAGTACAAAAGTACAAGGCAAAATATGCTTGTGACAAAACACAATAATGCCGATCAAACTTTTTGGATTTTCTACTTTTTATGTGTTTTTGGATTTTTGACATAAAAGCAAGAAAAGATTGATAAAAAACAACAGTGTAAAAACATTTAAAGCAAATGCAAACAAAACAAACACAAATTTTCAAATCAAGCTAGCATCACAACAAAAAGCACAACACCAAGCAAAGTCCCAAAACATAGGAAGTATTAATGCATGGACATGTTGTAATGCTTGTGCATGAGTACCCTCTTCACCCACACGTCACGTGCGTTTGGGGTGATATCCCTATAGGATTGGGTACGAGTGTTGTGGCTTCCAAACCTTCTGTTGAAGCTTGCCAAACAGGTGGTGAATGCATCAATCATCTGCATCACATCCCTCACTCCAGGATCACCTTCTTGACCTTTTGATTGTTTGGCATTCCAATTCCCTTTGTCATGTCTTGGTCCTCTCGACCTTTGAGCACCGGAATTCTTCAATGCTTGCAGCTTATAACAATTGGGTCTGGTGTGACCTTGAATTCCACAATGATGGCAGAAGTGTTGAGTTCTCGGACCTCTTTGTGACTTTGGGAGTGAGTTCCCTTTACCCTTAGGTTTGACCATTGGTTGTTTAGGAGGCTTAGTCATAAACCATTGGTCAGTCACATTCTTCTTCTTCTTCGGCTTCACTTTCTCAGCATTTGTGGTAGCTACCTTCGATTCTTTGGCTTTCACAAACTTTATTTCCTTGGATATATTAGCATTCAAACTGCTCTCTCCGATGTATCCCAATTCGCCTCTGTCGGAGAATGGTTTTTGATAAGTAAGCATTTCATCAAGCTTTTGGGAGGAGACTTGGTCTACTTTAGCATTGGCTTGAACCACCTCATGCTCAAGGAATTTGATTTTTGAATAAGCTTCAGTTAACTCTCCGTTCAGCGTCTTGTCTCCATTTCACATTTGGTTTCCTTGTATCACACTAGAAGACTTTTATAATCTTCCTCTGCCCTTTTCATCTTTTTAATGGCTGCGTTAACCACTTTTGCATATTCACCGGTCTTCTCAAGGAGGGAATTGTAGGTCTCTTGCAGTCCCACTATTTCATCTTCTTCCTCATCATCAGATTCCTCAACTATCCCAATTGACTCCAAATCAGCGTGCTCACCAAGCTCTTCCACTAGCACACTCAAATCATCTAAAGATTCCACATGAGCAATGGTCATGAATGCAGAGAAGTTTCCCTCTCCATCACAGCTTTCGTCTGAATCTGAATTAGAGGAATCAGAATCACTAAGAGTGGTGGCATACACCTTGCCCTTTACTTTCAAATAATTGGGACACTCTTTCTTAAAATGTCCATGTTCGTTGCATTTGAAGCACGTGATTCCTTCAGAGGATTGAGAATCCTTCTCATCTTTCCTCTTAAAATCCTTTTTCTCCTTTCTAAAACTTGGGAATTTTTCTTTCTCAGTAAACTTTCCATTCTTCTTGAATTTCAAGAACTTTTGGAAATTCTTCATAAGATATGCCACATCTTTATCGACAACACCCTCATCCGATGAGTCATGAGCTACTACCCTCTCATTGATCGTCTTAAAAGCAAGGGATTTGCTCTTCCTTTGTGATGGCAATGACAGCTCATATGTTTGAAGTGAGCCAATTAATTCTTGAACCTTGATATCATCAAGATCCTTACTCTCTTCAATTTCTGTAACTTTTGCATGGAAACTCTCCGGCAATGATCGAAGGATTTTCCTCACTATCTTTGAGTCTTCTGTTTTCTCACCCAAATTGAACTTGCCAATGACCACCTCATTCAGCTTGCTATAGAAAGAGTCAATTGACTCATCCTCACTCATTTTCAGCTCCTCAAACCGAGTGATCAGCATCTGCAACTTAGTGTCTTTCACTTTCTTCGTGCCTTCATACATGGTCTCCAATATTTGCCACGCCTCCTTGGCAATAGAAATGTGAGATATCCTGTGAAACTCATATGGAGATACACCACAAAAAATAGCGTTTAGTGCTTTGCTATTTGCATTTGCTACCGCAAGAGCCGCCTTATCCCAAGTGGATTTAGCGGTCTCCGGCCTAGTCCAACCTACATCTACTGCATCCCAAACAGCCTCATCGATTGAACAAAGGAATGCCCTCATCCGAACTTTCCAAAAGGCATAGTTGCTACCATCAAAATATGGTGGAGCATTTAGAGATTGAGACCGGTCCATCTCAAACGGGGTCAAGGATCGCACTAAGGTAATTAAACCACAGCAAGTGCACCCGCTCTGATACCAATTGAGTGTTCAAATAGTGTCTAAAACACCTTGAACGTTTAGACCCCCAAATTACAAATTACCAATTCAAGTTTATTATCAAACAATGTATGTGCGGAATATGAACATAAGCTTAAAACAGAATTGATAAAACAATCTAAACCAAATAAAATCACAACCACAGCAAAAATTAAATGGAAAAGATTAAGGGAAGAGAGATGAAAACATAAAGACAACACAGCGATGTGTTATCGAAGAGGAAATCGAAGTCCTCGATGTAAAACCTCTCCGCCGCCCTCCAAGCAGTCAATAATCCACTAAAGAATGAAGTTGGGATACATGAACAGCAGAAGACCCTCCAAGCCTAATCTACCCAGTGTACCTAAGCCCTCCAAGCTTTTTGCTCTAACGAGGTTACGTCGAACCTTTTTCTTCTTTAGCTTACTGGATTCCGCTATAACCCATAGCATTAACCAATATCAATTGGCCCATTCCTAACTGCTTCCCAAGCACCAAATAGCCTCCTCACAGATATGGGTATGGTGAGAAAAGGTTTTGGCTAATGTACCTCTCAAGGATGTAACAATGGAGAGGGTGAGAGTAGAGGAATTTGGAGAAACAAAGATGAAGATTGTGGATGAGTCAATCTTGTTTTTCTCTAGGGTTTCTCTCTCAAAATTCTCTCTGGAAGCTCTCAACATTTCATGAGTATAAGGGGTATTTATACTGGTGTGTGTATGGAATGCGAAGAGTCAGTTTTTCCCAAACAGAGTGGACTGGCGACTTGGCCTCACGACTGGACTGAGTGGCGTGACTCTTTAGCTCCCCTGCATGCTTCACACGCGTGCCAGCTTTGGCGACTTGCAAGCCGCGATCCAGTCGCGAGGCCCTGTTTCAGTGCACACTTTTGAGCTTTTCTTCACACTCTCTCACACACTACCCTTACATGATTCCCACCTAAATACAGGGTTTCTAAGTGCTGAATTACAAGCAAATTGGCATGGAATAAAGCCAACAGAATGGTTGATTAAATTCAACCTTACATGGTTAATTTTTGGGTTCAGGTACATGATATACCAGGCAGATTCAGGACACGAAAGGTAGTTGAAAAAATCTGTGAAGCTATTGGCACAGTGAGTAGACCTGAGGGAATCACAGATGTGGAAGGGGACGGCTTTGTAAGGGTTAGAATCATGGTGGATATATCCAAGCCTCTATGCCGTGGACGTGTAATCTCTCTTGAAAGTGGCAGAGAACTGTGGGTATCGTTCAAGTATGAATGTCTCCCCAACCTTTGCTATTGGTGTGGCTGCCTCACTCATGCCGATAGAGACTGTGACCTATAGATTGAAAGTGAGGGTACCTTGCAGCCGGAGTCACAACAATATGGTCCATGGATACTTGCACTACCTTTTACACAAGCTAGGAAGAATGTTGTAGTGGTGCCAGGTTTTTACTCTAAGAAAAACAGCTCGACCAAAACAGCACCTCCAACTCCGAGTAGGAAACCGCCAGTAGTGGTGGTTCGAAAGGGGGGACCGTCGCCGGAGATTTTAAGAACAGAAAAGGAAACAGAGGTGCATGCACAATCAGCGGATACTATTCTAGATTTTCAGGGGGCAGAGCCGTTGCTTTCCAAAACAATTCCAAAAGATCAATCAAATTCGAGTAATCCATTGGTGTCAATCTCGAATTGTGTGGAAGGGAAATCTGATGAGCTATTTGAGGAAAGACTTCAGGAAATAGACCGTGATATTAGCAAGTTTGACACAAATAAGGAGTCTATCGTGGAAAATCAGTGGGGGAAAAATAAAGAAAATTTTTTGCAAAAGTTATCATTTAATGGGGGAGCCTCCCAAACTAAAGTGTACTCACGTGCATTCTCCTCTCCTATCTCAACCCGTGGTATTGAAGCAGTACCAGTCGATCCTACAAACACCTCTGAATTGAATGCAAGGAGATGGAAACGTATAGACAGGTCAGACATGGGGACAGACATTATTATGGAAGATGCAGTGGGGGAAAAGAGAAGTAACAGAGAAGAAGATCAACCTGAGTTACTGAGAAAAAGAAGAATAGTTTCTTGGGTAGATGAAGAAACAACAAGAATATTGGCGGAGGCTGGTTCCCAGCCCTGCCAGGACCAATGAGTCTTTTATGTTGGAACTGTCAGGGGCTTAAGAACCAACGAACAGAAAATCAGCTCGTAAATATGGTGCGGGCAAAAGATCCCTCCGTTGTGTTTATAGCCGAAACATGGACGGATGAAGCAAGGCTAGTTCTAGTTCAAGAAAAAATAATGTTTAAAAATAGATTTATAGCTCTGAGAAGAAATAAGGCTGGGGGCTTGGCCATCTTTTGGAAGGAGGATTTCGACTTAACAATTGAAACCTTCTCTAAAAACCATATTGACACTACGGTGAATAAAAATAAGGCTGAGGAGTGGAGGTTTACAAGGTTTTATGGTGAACCCGATGCACAAAATAGACATGAAGCTTGGGCTCGCTTAAAGAATTTGAAATCAAGGGAGTCGGCACCTTGGATTTGTGCAGGGGACTTTAATGAAATAACTAAACAATCGGAGAAGCTAGGGGGCAGAATTTGACCACATACACAAATGCAGGCTTTTAGAGATGTACTTGATGAATGTGGTTTTCTTGATTTGGGTTTTGTAGGTTCGGAATTCACATGGCATAAACATTTTGCAGGTTACACGGTTTGGGAGCGTCTTGATCGAGCTGTGGCATCTTCAGATTGGCTAGCTCTATTTCCAGATACCAAGATTTATCACTTAGAGGCAGGTGCTTCAGATCATAGACCCCTTTTGATTGTGCCGGATGGAATGGACTGCTCACAACAGAGACCATTTAGGTTTGAACAAATGTGAATGACTGAGCAAGGCTGCACGGATACATTACAAGCTGTTTGGCAGCTGGACAGTGGGGAAACTGAAGATTTAAAAGTGCTGAAAAAGATTGATGAGTTTGGGAAAGAACTGACAAAATGGAGCAAGCATAGTTTCAGGAATGTGCTTAGAGAGCTAGAAAAAAAGCGAAAGCTTTTGGCAAGGGCTGAATGGATTGCAATGAATGGAGGCAGCAATAGACAAATGAAAATCTTAGAAAAACAAATCACCACTCTGCTGGACCATGAGGCAAAAATGTGGGCTCAAAGATCAAAAGTTCAATGGCTGCGTGATGGAGACAAAAACACTCGCTTTTTCCACAGTAAAGCTACACAACGGCGACGGTGAAATTATATCAAAGGTCTATATGATGAAGAGGGCCAATGGTGCACTCATCCAAGCCGTGTAGTGGGTATAGTGGTAAATTTCTATCAACAACTTTTCACCTCTAATGAACCCAAGAACTTTGATGAGATCTTGAAGCAAATCCCTACAATGGTCACCGAAGAGATGAACTCCGAATTACTCAAAGCATTTATAGCAGAAGAGATTGAGAATGCATTAAAACAAATGACACCTTTGAAGTCACCAGGACTGGATGGTATGCCCCCACTTTTTTACCAAAGCTACTGGTCATTGGTAGGTACTGATGTTACAAAAGCTAATTGATGTATTTAAATTCAGGTACTCTGCCTAGTGCTCTTTGCCACTCTTATATTACTTTAATTCCTAAAGTAAAAAATCTTGAATATGTTTCTCAGTATCGACCTATTTGCCTTAGTAATGTTCTATTTAGAGTTTTTTCAAAGGTTTTGGCGAATAGGTTAAAAAAGATTCTGCCACATCTTATTTCTGACTAGCAGAGTGCTTTCATGACGGACCGCTTAATCTCTGACAATGTTATGGTTGCTTTTGAGACATTACACTATATGAGGAATCACTCCTTGGGTTATACAGGGTACATGGCTTTAAAGCTGGACATGAGCAAGGCCTATGATAGGGCGGAATGGTTGTATATGGAAAAGTTGATGGGAAAAATGGGTTTTGCAGAAGCTTGGGTAAAGTTGATGATGATGTGCATCTCTACTGCCACCTATTCGATTTTGATAAATGGGGAACCTCAAGGGCATATTAGACCTACTAGAGGCCTTAGACAAGGCGACCCCCTCTCCCCATATTTATTCTTATTGTGTATGGAGGGCTTTCATGGGCTGTTAAAAAAAGCAGAAACAATGGGTGATATAAGGGGGGTTTCTATTTGCCAGAATGGTCCTAAACTAACCCATCTTCTCTTTGCAGATGATAGTCTTGTTTTTTGCAGGGCAAAAGAAAGCGAGTGTCAAAAGTTATTAGAGGTCTTAGCCACGTATGAAAGTGCTTCTGGGAAACGGATAAATAGAGACAAAACAACTCTCTTCTTTAGCAAATCAACTTCTCAAGATATGCAAAATACAATTAAAACAGCTCTCGGAGTACAGGTGGTTCTGAAAAATATTTAGGACTGCCATCTTTCATTGGTCGAAAAAAGAAGGAGAGTTTTGATAACATAAAGCAAAAAGTGTGGAAAACATTGCAAGGGTGGGAGGGTAAATTATTATCCCAAGCCGGTAGGGAGATTTTAATCAAGGCAGTGGCCCAAGCACTACCCACATATGCGATGTCATGCTTCAAACTACCAATTGGTTTGTGCCATGATATTGAGACTTTGGTCCAAAAAAATTTTTGGGGACAAAGAGGGGAAGGCCGAAAGGTCCACTGGACAAAATGGGAAGAGCTTTGTAAACCGAAGACACAAGGGGGAATGGGGTTTAAAGACCTTTCAAGGTTCAATGATGCCCTCCTGGCAAAACAAACTTGGCGCCTCTTACATGATAAAACCTCCTTGTTCTATAGAGTTTTCAAGGCCAAATTTTTTCTACACTGTACAATTATGGAGGCCACAAACCCAAGCTCAGCCTCATATGCGTGGAAAAGCATCATTAAGGGCAGAAAAGTGATACAACGGGGCGCGGTTTGGAGAATTGGGGATGGCATATCGGTGTCAATATGGGGTGATCGCTGGCTTCCGGTGAAACATTCCCCAAAAATTGTATTCCCCTGTACAGGAGCTTTGACAGATGCAAAAGTCAGCTCCCTCATTGACAGTGAACACGGATCATGGAAGGAAGAAGCTTTGAGTGCAAACTTGTTCAGCTTTGAAGCGGAGATAATTAAAAAAATTCCCTTATGCCAAACGGATCAAGCAGACACACTCACGTGGCCTTTCACTCCAACCGGGGAATACACAGTGAAATCTGGTTATACCTTCTTGCAACAGGAATTTCAGAACTCCCAACCTGGCCAATCTGACCCTGATTACCTGAAGCCGCTGTGGAAAGCTATCTGGAGTTTGCAAGTTCCGAGTAAGGTAAAAAATTTTGTTTGGCGCGCGTCAAAAAATTCTTTACCTACAAAGATGAACCTGATGAAGCGAAAAATAATCAATGAAGATCGATGTGAGCACTGCAAAGACCAAAAGGAAGATGTGGTCCATGCTTTGTACCAATGCCCGAAACTACAAGACCTATAGAGTAAAGCTGAGCGCTGGAATCACAGTAGCCTCAAACAGGCTACGTCTTTTATTAATCTAATGGGGTGTGTTTTTGCAGATAACAAGGACTCGAAACTATTCTCCATGTTGGCGTGGGCAATTTGGAACCGGAGAAATAATCTTCGCCTTGGAAAAACTGCAGCCCCACTCGACGAACTGCTTTCTCAGGCAAAGGATCGGATGCGAGACTTCAAGCTCTATAACTCCTCCTCCATTATCCTAGTATGTCGACCACCTACCAGATGGCAAGCCTCGGACCAAAATACCTACAAAGTAAACTTCGACGGCGCCCTGTTTGCAGCAGCAAACACTGCAAGTATGGGAGTGGTTATACGCAATGAGGAGGGACAAGTCATGGTCTCCCTCTCGCAAAAAACCACACTCCCTTTTACAGCTATTGAAGTGGAAGCTATGGCAGCAAGGAGGGCCTTAGAACTAGCACTGGAGACCGGATTTCAACAGATCATATTGGAAGGCGACTCACAGATTCTCCTCTCAGCCTTGGAAAATAACTTTCACACTCTGTCGAATTTTGGGCACATGATAAAAGACATTCAATACCTTGCCTCTTGTTTTTCAAAAATACAATACTCTCATATTCGTAGGCATTGTAATATTGTAGCTCACTCTCTAGCGAGAAGGGCAGTTTCTTTATCTCAAATGCAAGTCTGGATGGAGGATGTACCACCAGATATCATTCATGTACTTCAGGCCGACTTAAATGGCCTCCTTTAATATAAACGATTTCGACCTTCCTTCTCAAAAAAAAATAACATTATATAGCGTTTTATTCAAACTTTCTACCCATGCTCAATGTTATATATCTTTTAAGGGCCAAAATGGGCATTTGCCCCTTTCACCAAAACTTTCCAGTAAAATGCCCCATGTCTGAAACTATTTAGGAAAATGCCCCTATTTTGAAACTCGATTTTCTAAAAATCGAGTTTCAATTTAAAACTTGATTTTTGGACAATCGAGTTATACAGAACTGAAAATTAAAAAAAAAAAATTCTGGAACTTGAGTTCCTTAAAAAAAATTTGTAAAACTCGAGTACTTTGTATGGAACTTGAGTTCATGGAACTTGAGTTCTAGGAAAAAAAAAAAAAAATTCTAAGTTCACTTTCGCTAAAACTCGATTGTCCAAAAATCGAGTTTTACATTTGGAACTCGATTTTTAGAAAATCGAGTTTCAAAACAGGGGCATTTCCTTAAATAGTTTCAGAAAGAGGGCATTTTGCAGGAAAGTTTGTGAGAAATGGGTAAAAGCCCATTTTGGCCATCTTTTAAGTATCAATTAAATTCAAAATGATGTAACTGTAAAATAATAAAACTAGTCGTTTTGAACACATGAAAAAAGATATATATATATATATATAAATTTAAACTACATTAGCGTTATTATGGACGAATTTGTAAAACGGAGTATATGAATATTGAGGCAAATGATCTTTCTTTATATATTAGAGCCTTAGAGGGACTCAAGATACAACTTAAATGTGCACTCACATGCTTAATATGCTCAAGTGTAGTTAGTCTTTCTCGAATAGGATGTAGTTACATATGCTCTTTACAATTTTTTTTTAAAAAAAATTCCCTAAAATCTCAACTCGCATATACGATTCTCAAATAATTGCCTAGCGCAAAATCAATATGCTAGGTTTGATGTGGCCTCGTTTTATTAGTGACTTTCATGAATAAGGTTTGATGTGGCATGTCAGAAGTTTTTTTTCCTAACCTAATTGAGCAATTTCTTAGAAGATAATGGTTTATGGTATTTGTCATTGTTTTAACTACTCGCAAACCTACGCGATGTGGGGGAATATACAACTATTTTGTAACGTGGTATAATGTATTATTTATTCTATAAAACATACTGGAGATATTATTTCTAAAATTATTTTTCATCTCTCCATCTCTACAAATATATCATTTTATTATTTTGAGTTTAAAAAAAAAATCTTAGGTGCATTTGATTGATATTATTCCAATTTTTTTTTTTTTTTTTGAGATAAAAGATAGAAATACTATTCTTTTTTCAAGTGATCTATATTATTCAAACTTTTGTATAGTGATTAGTGTGTTATGGTTTTTTTCTTCTAACAACTAAAATTTTTAAGTTCCAAAATTAATTATTTGAATTTCTCATTCTCTTAAGGACATTATCATGATAACCAAACCTCATCACAAATTTATAATTGATATTACTCAAATAATTTATAGAGACATTCAAATACATAATCATCTCTCTTCTAAAATATCTAAAAATTAACTCAAACTAAAACTATAAGAGGGATAGAGAGTACATGTGATAAATAACTCAAAAAACACACCACCAAAGTGTATCATCCAAAAGTAGAGACACAAAAAAATAAAAACAAAAAAAATTTATCAATCTAAAATAGAGTTGCAAGAAAGAATTAATAAGAGAGAGAGAGAGAGAGAGAGAGAGAGAGAGAGAGAACAGTCACCTTTTTTAGAAGAGAATATGAGACAAATAACAAAATTATATAAAAGAAGATGAGTAGAAGAATATTCAAAAGAAAATGTATAGTTGTAAACACCAAATTATCCAAGTCATGCTATGTAATAGAATAATATTAAATTATTTTGTAATTTCATAGGATAACATGTGTCGGGGACGTTTTTGCGACGAGGGCCGAAAATGCAAAAACGGCCCAAACCTCCCTTTGGATTCTTTAGAAGTGTTTATTGTAGAGAATCAAGCCCAAAATTCCAAAAGTATAATGGACAAAAGGCTAATGGTGCTTTGACAAGAGAGAGTCAAAATGCTAATAACAAAAGTGCAAAAAAAGCATAAAAACATAACAGGTCTGAAAGTTTGACCCACATTCAGCGATAAAAGGAAATTGAGAAAGGTTGTGAGAAAGAGAGGGAAGGTTCCCCAGTACCCATATTTCCACTCCTAAAGTTCAGAATTGTGAGAATGTTTCCTAGCTTAGTAGGCTTTTGCTCTCAAGTTTCATCTCTATGGGGAAAACGTGGTTGGCCTTGTTTTGAACTGAAGAGAGAGTTTTATATAGAATTTGGGGTGTTGCTAATGACTGGTTTTTGAGTAGTGGAAGAGGCTTTTATCTCCCATGATACTAATTTGGTGTTTTGGCTTAGGTTGCTTTTGTTTAGGGAAGAGTTTGGCATGCTTTTAGCATGATTTTGGAAATAAAGTGGCTGACTCCATTATCTATTCTTTCCTTGTCATTGTAGGCTTTTGACAGCTGCATTTGACTACAATAGGCTAGCTAATTAGTTTAGGGTCAGCTGTGTTTTTTGGGTGGAAAAGAAAATATGGTAGCAAAATTAGGTTAGGGCAGAAACTTTAGGCCACAGTCAGCCAGAGCATAAAAACTCTTTTGAGGTGGAAATTTTGGGTACAAGACCTCCTCCATGAGCCTGAGATGCTACTAGTGTCCCTTGCCCACTTGGTAGCACACTTAGTCTGGGCTCATGCAAAAGGTCCGAAAGAAATCGACTCATACCCTCCAAACCACACTTCCTCAATTTCCCTCATAAGTCACATGAGCTTGGGTCATGCTTAAAAGAATAAAATATAATATAATACATGAACTAAGCCCACAAGGAAGTCGGGCTTGGTTGAATCGAGATTGTAGAAATGTGTCCCGAAAATGGGTATCAACAACATGTAACAAACAAAGAAAATAAAATTAAAAAGATAAAAAATTAAAATATAACCAATTCTTATCAACCTCAAGTAGAGTTAAATATAAAAATTCATCAATCTAAAGAATTAAACATCCACCAAAAGAAAGAATATATATATATAAAGAGAGAGAGAGAGAGAGAGTATTCACCTTTTTGTGTGAGAAAAATATGAATTGAATAGAAGAGAAAATAACAATTTTTTATAGTAAAAAAAGGGGAGAAGAAGAGTCAAATTAAAAAGGAAGAAAAAAATTAAAAGAAAGATGAAGGGATAAAGAAATTGTAAGGTTAAGATATAGAGTAGTATGGAGATAAAAAGGTAAAAGTAAGTAAATGTTGGAGAATGTGTAATTGTAAAGTAACAAATTAATAAGAAAAAAAATAATTAAAAAGGAGAGCCTTTTTGTGTGAGAAAAATATGGATTGAATGGTAGAGAAAATATCAAATTTTTATGATAAAAAAAATGAGGAGAAGAAGAGTCAAAATAAAAGGAAGATAAAGGGATGGAGAAATTGTAAGGTTAAAATATAAAATAGTGGGGAGATAAAAATGTAAAAGTAAATAAATGTTAGAGAATGTGTAATTGTAAAGTGGCAAATTAATAAGGAGAAAAATAATTAAAAAGGAGAGTGAAAATATTGAAAATAGGTTGATGATGTGGCGCTGATGTAACTTAACAAGAGCGCAGCAACATTAAACTCTATGCTTCAGCTTTTAGATATATATAGATGGTTACTATTGTGAACAAGGTTTGGTGTGGCATGTCAAAAGCAATATTTCTTTTATAATTGAGTGATTGCTTGGAAAATAATAGTTTATGGTATCTGTTTTTAGCCAACGATATATTAAACCTAGTAGTATTTTCTTTCTTATTTGAAAGAAAGGAGTATGTCCTTACTTGGAAACTTCAAAAGGTTTTTTCTTATCCCTTTGTAGCTTTACTTTATGAAGTAACTCTTAAGTACTTCCGGAGCACGGAGAATAGTGTTTCCTCCTCTCACATTCATGGTGAGTCACTCATTAAATTTAAGGTGTGGTCTACTATGAATGTGAGAGGAGGGGACACCATTTATCAATGCTCCTGGAGTACCTAAGAATTTCCCTACTATATGTTTCCTTCCTTTAGTAGTCAAGTCGAAAAGAGCTGCCTTTATTTGCAGTCCCCCTACCATCAACAGAAAAGAAGAAATGAAAACTCGGTTATCAATAAAATAATGGGATGAATGCTTAAGTGGGAACACAATGAAAATCCAATCATCATACATATTAAGAAATTATAGTGTTAAGTGACAAATGCAACCATTAACCATCAAAGTCTGGGTGCTTCACCTTACCCCCTCAAGACCCAAAGATTGTTGCATCCACACAAAAAATAATAAATCAACAGTTCATTTTATCATTTTTGGATAATTCAGAAATTTCTATTAATATGAAACAAACCAATACAAACAGAAACATTTGAAACACTGAGACTTCAGCTAGTCCACTACAACAAGGGCATTCTGCCCTGACATAAACTCCCTACTGAACATGAAAATAGTGTTACATCACCCCAACCCAGTTCTACAAAAAGACACAGTTTTCAGAGAAAACTACAGCACCTGATTGGTGCTAATCATACCCAACATGTTTTTACAGACAAAACAATCACAAACTTAGCTACTAGCAAACTTTTAAGCAGAAGATGGAATGAGGTATAAACCAGTTACAACAGAGAACTCTGCTTAGGATAAAGTTAGAGGCACTTCCTTTAAACATCATCCTAAACTTGACATCTTTTCTCACACTCTTCACCACGATTTCCTCTGTTTTGATCTCTTCTCCATGAATTCTTGAGTTTCTCTTAGACCATATGTGATAGGCAGTAGCCCAAACAACTCTGCATAAGGAACTTCTGAGGTTCTTTCCTTTGATACTAGACTCTTGATTGGTCCTAATCATACCTAATGTCTTGTTTTTACATACAAAACAATCACATACCCAGCTACTAGCAAACTTTTAAGCGGAGGTCATGAAGGATTGGATAAGGTACAAACCAGTTACAACAGAGAGCTCTGTTTAAGATAGAGTTGCTGCCACTTCCTTTAAACATCAAGGTAACTCTTCATTAAGCTTCCCTCTGTTTTGACTTCTCCAAGAATCCTTGAGTTTCTCTGAGATAATAAGGAAATTTGGAGGCTCTTACCTTTGATACTCAGCCACCCACATGAGTGCCTATTAGGCCCAAGCATGTCCCAATGCCAACAAGAGGCGTGTCATAAATCATGATAACATCTATTGACACACCTCTGCCTATCCAATGTACTTTTTGAGAAGCATACTTAGCTAAAATTTCATCAGCAAATTTCACAAAATCAAACCACCTATGACACGCTTTTCTTTCATCCTGAAGAAAAATGCATCACAATATTAGTCCATATGGGCAACACCCAAAAGGATGTGATAAAACTACTAAGCATATGCAATTACAGTACAAAATCAGTTTCCATGATGTGCAAATAGCAATGCGAAAAAACCATGCAATCAGTTAGTACCAGGAAAAGCCTTTGAGCAGTTACTAATTTTCCATTCACATCCCAGGATGAATTTTGCAGAATATTTTTCATTTTTTTTCCAATTGGTACTACCTCTAAGTGTTCATTTTCCTCCTTGTAGTCATATCTTAACGTCTTGATTTCAGCCATTACTAGTCTTGTGCAATATTGAATTTTTGCTATATAGAAAAGGTGGTAAAAGTATCTCTCAGCAAACAAGCCCATTAAAACCTTGAACAAACCCAAAGCAGGTTTGACAACACATCCAATTACATGCTGCATGACCATGGTTTAAGCATTTTGAGAAAAGTTGTGAAGAAAAAAGATGCAGTAATATTTTCATCATCAAATTGTGATGTCCTTAACAGAATTACAGAAGCGCACAAATCTAAATTCAAATAAAAAAATAAATGACAGATCATATAGGACAGATTTAAGTTTGGAAATTTTGATTGACAAGAAAATTTAAAACAAATAAATATTTTTGAAAAATGAGGCAGTGTTAATGTGAGTAACAGGGATGGAAAAGTCATATCCCACCAAATCATTGACTTCCTCACCAAATCACAAAGAAAGTATAATAAAATAAAATATTTTATATATATTTAGGACAGAAGGAAGAGCACAGAAGTAATGAAGGCAGTAGTGTGAGTAGTGGAGAGGTTATTTCAAAACTTGTTTTCCCTCGTCTTTAAGAATGTGATCAAGGGATTGTCTCAGTCTCTCAAGGTCAAATTCCTCTTTAGAGCTTCTATTTCTACTAGGTCTTGCTCCATAATTACATTTTTGCTTTTTTCTGTGGCTATTATCAAACATCAATTGACAAATGCGACCCCAATTATCAGATAAAGAGGCCACGCAATGCCTTATTGTTTGTTTAAACTTTAAACTCTACATATCACCAAGTTCGCATTCACATCAGTTCGTGTAAAATTTTCCGTCTATTTTACAATAAGAATCTACTTTTTCTATTTTACACAACCAGTTTTCCAAAACACCCACACCAGTCAATCTATTTTAGAAGATATTTCAATAAAATATTCATTCTTCAATAATTTTTTTATTATTTTCTCTAATGGTTATACTTTTTTAATTTAAACTTATATTTCAAATAAATTACCAAAACCTGTGGCTCGGCCAGTGGAGCAACTTATGCCGGAGGTCCGGTGGTTGAACCGCCGGAATAGTGGTTCCGGTGACCGCCGCAGGATCGGGGTCCCCGCCCACCGTACCGCTAGCACTGGTGGCCAGACCACTGAAATAGTGGCCCCAGCAACTACCAACAGATTAATGTCTCCGACCATCATACCACTATCAATGAAATATTTTGGTGTGTCATTTTGGGGTTATGCACTGGAAATATATATATATATATATATATATAATTTACTATTAGTATGGTGAATGATATAAAATTTTAGTTAAAAAAAAGTACTGATTTGAATTAAAAATTTTAATATATACTTTAATAAAATTCCAAATAAAATCATCAGCTTCATTTTTTTTTTTTAATTTTAAACACCTCAATTATGATTCTTTTGTAATTAAATTATATTGTAGAGATATTTGCAAACTAGGAAGCTTCCTTTACCACTCACTTTTAACCCCACCACATAATATTTGACCCTCTTTTTTTTTCTCACAAAATCACATCTCTTCTCTACTTCCTCTCCCACGGTCTTTTCTCTTCATTTTTTTTTTCATCTTTTCCTTTGCTGTAGCTCTCAAGCACTTGTTTCTCTCCTCTCTCATGGCAGCAGCAAGCTCTCCATGGCAGTGGTGACAACGGCGGCTTCGATTTGGGTTTGGGTTTGATTTTGGGTTTGGGTTGATGGGTTTTTTGTTGAAAGTTTGATTTTGGGTTCTAAGTTGTTGAGTTTTCCGTTGAAAGTTTGATTTAGGGTTTAGATTGATTTTTGGTTTGATTTTCCTTTGTTTTTGGTTGATTTTGTGATTGGAATATCATGGGTTTTGATGAGTTGTGATGGGTTGTGGTGGTGGTGATTGAGTGGTGGTTGGGCAGTGTTGGGTGGATTTGAAGCAAACTGGGACGAACACAGACAAAGAAGAGAGAGAGAAAGAGAGAAATTAATAAAATATTGTATACAAAGCTTACACTGTAGCATCTTTGTATATTTACAAAGATTTAGAAAGACTGATGCAGGTGTTTTTTGTGCTATGTTGTGTAAATTTTTGCACTTTTTGTATTTTGTAATGACTGATGCAATTGCTCTAAGAAGAGTAAACCCACACTTCTGCACAATCAAGGTTGGCCGATTTCTAGTAATTGAATCCTCAATGCTAGAAATTGATGTTTAGGTATTGTATTCTAGCCTTATTTTGATTTTGTTAATATATTTCAAGGAGTAATGAGTTCATAGTATAATCTTGATTCAATATATTAAATGCCAAACACCCTTCCAAAGTGAAATTGAACCACTAAGAATCAGAAAGCCCCTCCTTAAAATCTAGAGTCGCAATAAGAAATTGCACACATAAGCACTAAAGTTAAAACAAACAGCCCAACCCCCTTCTCGCAGCCTGCACACCTTCCACCTCAGCCTAGCCAAGGAGCACACGACTTCATTACTGTGCAATGTACTAGTCACATAAACTAGAAAATTTGTCTCAAACTTAAATACAACCCAAAACTGAACATCAAATTACAAAACCAACATGGTGAATAGTAGCTTACTTGCTGAACCAGAGCCACCGTAGGGGCAAAAAGATGCATATCTTCTTCTGGGGCTTCCTTATCAAGTGACTCAGCTTGTGTATAAGCAGTACAGCAATGTGGGTCTTCCCACAAACTGTCCCCAAATAAACAATTATATTCTCCTCCAAAGCTTTCTGGCATAGCTCCAACTGGTACCATCAGAAAACATATATACAATACAACATAACCTACAATAAGTTATACTTTCATAGTAAAAAAATGCATTTTATATTAAGGAAATAAATTTCTAGCAAAGCCAAACACAACTGGCTTGCTTGAGCCGTGCTTATGTGTTTTGAAAAAAAACATAAGAAAGCATAAACCCTAGCAGTTTGTCACTCGTCCAGTTTCTATGAAAAATACAGGATAAGAAAACAAAATTTATATGTTTCAAAGGAAACCCAGAAAGTTGAGAACTCAAGAACTAAGCCAACACCACTATTTCAGCCCTTATTAGTCGAGCATTATGATTCCTCGAAACTAAAACATCAAAATGAGATAGAATTAAAAGCTTTGTACCCTTTCTACATTAATTTTCCTCAAGTTTCCTTGCAGCCAAACAGAAAATAGTCACATACACAAAAAAATGTTTAGATGAATATGTGTATATATATATATATATATATATACACACACTTTCAGGTGATCTTTGTGGGATCTTTTTTGATCTTTTCAGTTTCTGAAACCGGTTCCACTCCATCATCATCATCAGCCTAACCCCTAAGACACCCAAAGACCATGTAGTGGTGGTAGTAGCACCAAAACCCATACTACTGGCAGTAGGACGATCATCTCTGCTTTCAGGCACTACATGATCCATTTATCAGATCTTGGTTTTTGAATGACAAATAAGATGATGAGAAGTTTCTAATTCCAAATTGTCAAGAATCGTATCTGGATGCTCTAGTAGACTAAAAAAAGTGCATAGTTAACAAGTAAAACTAAATAAATAAATAGAAGTTTGAGCTGAGTACATCAATAAAGATGATTGCAATCAGTAATAACACAATTATATTCAATTGATATAAGATAATCCATCATCTACAATTATTTTAAGGAAAGAGATCAATAATACTAAACGAGAGCATACTTGCCCTCCTTACCCCCCCCCCCCCCCCCCCCCCCCCCCCCCCCAGGAGGACTTCTATACAAAACTTCATTTTTAAAATCAAATTGTTTAAATGTAAACAAAATAATAATGACCTAAGTTCCTTATATTGGGAACTAGAAAAATAAAAAAGCCCTCTCCACTAAAATGAGCCTAATTCAACTATTAGAGGCCCAATTCTAGGGCAAACTCAGCACAAAACTCCAAAAATTAAAAGGAGAAATTTCCACAGCTTTCTAATCAACCAAGCAGGAAAAAAAAAATCAACAAAATTCATTACAACCTCTGAGTTCATCAACAATACAACTAAAAAAAAATTCAATTTTCAGATTTTGAAAGGGTTGATGTAGTGAGAGGGGGGAAGGATCACATGACTGCTCTAAGAGAAGGAGACCTCTCTCCGAAAGAAAGGACTCAATTTTCTTCTTTCCATTTGATTTTGAATAATGCTAATACAGTACAAATCAATTTCCATGAAGTGCAAATAGCAACGAGAAAAAACCATGCAACCAATTAGTTCCAAGAAAAGCCTCCAAGAAGTCACTAATTTTCAATTTTCATCCCTGCATAAGTTTGGCAGATACCATATCTGAACATCTTGATTTCAGCTATTACTAGTGCTGCACATTATTGAATTTCTGGTATATAGATAAGGTGGTAATAAAAGCATGACTCTGCAAGCAAGCCCATTTTAAACCTTGAACAAAACCAAGAAGGTTTAACAACACCTGTAATTACATGCTGCATGGCCATGGTTTAAGCATTTAGGAAAAAGTTGACAAGAAAAAAGATACAGTAATATTTTCATCAGCTAACATTCCACACCATTCTTAATTAAACTAGATACAAGTCAGCTACTTTTACCTTGGGAAGATACACGTCCAAAACATGGCCAAACTGACTGGAAAGCAACTGCACATTATTAAAGTAGCTTCAATTGGAATACATCCTATGAAAAGCCTCTTTCCCCACTTAGCAGCTGAACTCATCAATGGCTTAACAGCACAGTCATCAGCAGAAGCAGAACCAACCACCATTTCTGGAGGCAAGTCCTCTTTACTTCCGCAAGATAATGGTCATTTCACTGGCATCTGCCCAGTTACATGAGCATGATCTGCAGGAGACGATCTGCCCAGTTACAATAAGGACATCCTTAATGAGTGTAAGCAGAACTATCGATGTCCTGTAAAATGGAGCACCAAACCAGAAAACGCAAAGATGCTTGGGAAATTGAATGTAGTCATAGCATCTATGCGACAAAGTTTCTTTGGCTGCTTCATTTACTGAGGTATGTTCAATAATCCGCCAAAGAACCAAAACATTAAGAATATTAAGAACTGTGGTTTTACCAGCATTGAGTTTAGTATAAGTGTGGTTTCATTAAATGATGTGGGTACCAGCTATCAGGGGAAAATTGGAGTTTTTCTTTATTTTTTGTTTCCATAAAAGCCATTAAAAGAAAGCTTTTCTTTTGTTTAAGGGTGGGGAGGTAGAATATGCCCCAAATTTATATCCAAAAAATTAATAGAACTAAAGGAAAAAGGAAAAATCCATGAATTCATGTATCCCTAACTCTTGAATTACAAAATGAAAAGGGGATTGTTTTAGTCTTTAGAAATTAAATAATAATAATAATAATAATAATAATAATAATAAAGAGATTTACTTATATAATTTTGGAAACATATGCTGTAAATGCTCTTAAAGTTAATGAGTCATATATAGCAAAAAATAAAAAATTAAATAATAAAAAAATAATAATACAGTAGTACATTAAATGAGTGTTTTTTTAATTTCTTTTTAGATATGAAGGGCATATTAATTAAAATTTGCCCATAATTTAAAATTCTTATTTACATTTTTTTTAAATATGAAGGTTGCATAAGTACAATAATGATTGATTTACAATTTAAATTGAAAAATAAATAAAAGATGCCTCTATCACCCCAAATGAATGTAGAATGAACTAATGTTAAGGCAAAATGACTAGAAGTTCTTTTTTTCAAAGAAAAGGTGACCAAAGGTAGGAGCTCATGGGAAATTCCTATGCTTTCTGAGTGTAACTGGAGATGGAGGAAAAATTAAGGACATGTTTTATCATTTATGGCATGACCACTAGCATCCGAATTCGTCATTACTGCAAGCTTACAGACAGGGTGTAGCATGATGCACTTGTTGGACTTATGCTAGATCAAAGAATCTATTTTGAATCACTAGAGATGTGTAAAGGTTCAAATATATCAACACATATATTTACTCTGTTGAACTACTTCAATATTAGCAAATACAATTGTATTGCTAATTAGTAGTCAATAAAAAATTCTCTTCCAGTCCTAGATTGGTACCCAAAAAAAAAAAATAAAAAATTACAAATGCATAAGAATTCTTTTATAGCTTAATTGACCATAACTTTTATAATAAAAAAATCAACAACCAAGGATAGCCAAATTCGGAGGGGATAATGCAGAAATACTATGTGGGTGTTCTGCAATGTTTCTGACAATGCAGAAAACTTTTTTTTTTTTTTTTTGTGCCTAAAGTTTCTATATATGTAGACAGATTGATGATTGATCATTGGGAAGCAGAGTTTCAAATGGGCTATAATATATATATACAAGCCATGCAAGGAAGCAACTTCACACTTACGCTTCTAATATCCATCATATATATAGACAGAAAATCAGAGATGTCATAGCTCAAAATTTCAAAGATGAAAAACCCCATTTTCCAAATTCATAAAGGAATTGCCGTCAGATTCGGACTTTGCCTCTTGGGCTATTATTAAACAATATTAAAAAGTAACAATAATAAGTAGCATTATTATTGGAAAAGAAAAATGTAATCTTTTATGGTGTAAATCCCATCCAGGTAGCAATGCTAGCAACTTGTGTGTCAAAGCAGCTCTCCACGTGTACATGATATCTTTGAATCGCTATTTCATGTTTTTCCGTGCGCTCAATGATCTGTTGTTAGCTCAATCGAGAACCAACTCGACGAAGCGTAGCGTCAGTTGAGTTTGGGAGATATATTCAATTGGGTTTTGAAGAATAACAAACAGATAAAAGGGGAATATAAAACAAACAGAGGAATATAAATTATAATTATAAATTAGGGAAGAAAGATAAAAGGATTTGATTGTTGTGGGTTTTCATTTTATTTTGAAGAAGGGGAAAAGAAATTAAGGAGCTCGATGTGATTGAAAAGTGTGTACAGAGATTTTTTTTTTTTTTTTTTTTTGAAGGTTTTTTTAATATAAAAATAAAAATAAAATAAATAAATGGTTTAAATGCCCATACCCGTACCCAGTCTGACTCATATCTTCCAATCTGACCTGTTTATCAGGTCCATTTGAATGGGTATATATAAATGTTATTAATTTCGTTCCGTTTCGGCTGGAAAATACCGTATCGATAAACAAACTGAAACGGTAACCCCTTCTATTCTACCTCGGGAAAAATTTCGGATCATTCCAATTCATTTCGGGTATTACGGGTGGTTTTGGTAAATACCCTCCTATTCTACCTTGGGAAAAATTTCGGATCATTTCGGGTATTACGGGTGGTTTTGGTAAATACTAATCAAAATTCAAGATTCGGCCGGTACAGAATTTGGACGGTAAAACTAAAATCTCAACCCAAAAAAAAAAAAAAAAAAAAAAAACACCGTGAGAAACTTGAGTGAGAAGTGTAGAAGTTAGATAAGATGAGACACTCGTAGTTTACTGTCATTGGGTTGAAGAAGACGCACACAAAGGGAAGAACAAAGAGGAAGACAACATAAAATGATAAAAATGAGAAGAAAATTAAAATTGAGAAGAGTAGAAATCGAGGAGTGTGACTAGACGTGTGTGAATGAGAAAATACAAGAGAAAAAAAAGAAGAAAAAAAAGAAATGAGAGTGAAACAGCTGGTGAGGAAAGGAGTAATAAAAAAGAATAAAATATTGAAAATACTAACTTGTTGGGCAGTGTGCAAGCCGACTTAATTATCATACTTTCAGTTTGTTTTTGTTTTTGTTTTTTTTTTTTTTTTGCATTAAAAGAATTAATTAATATACTTTAATAAAATAATAGTGGTTTAAGTGAATAATCAGATTAGTTCTAAGGTAAATGTATTATAAATATTAATTTTTATAATTTTTTGTAAGTAATAGGATATATATATATATATATATTTGTGGTAATTTCGAAACGGTATACTGAAATAAGCCGATATCGAAACATTTATTTCAATAGATAAACTGAGACGGGTACCGAAATGGTATTTATAATATATTATATATAACTGAACTGAAAACAAAAAGGGGCCGACTATTAATTTATGCTGACAAAATGCATTAAACCTTGTAGTCTTTTCCTTTAAAAAAAAGGTATGAAATTGCTTCAAATTTCCTATGAGGTTAGATTATGCTTTTGTTTACCTAATTTAGCACTACAAAGTTTCGTGAAATAATATCATCTCTGATTAGAATGAATCTCTTGTTATCCTTCGTTTAAAAAATAAATAATAAAATAAATAGCTAAATTAAAGAACAGATAAGACTAATAAGGCCAATAAATTGTTCTAAAGAAGTTTAAAACTCTTTTCTTACCACTTTCATACAACTTTCTCCATATAAAGCAATCAATGTGGTAAAAGGTTTGGAAAACCTGTTCAAGGTAAATTATACAACTCTTTCATGTGATGTGATTACATTATTAGCATACATTTCTCAGCAAAAAGAAGAAAATTACAATCTGCATTTGTGTTGGTGTATTCCCAGAGGCCTTAGGCTCGTTGGGCTTGAACCCCTAATTAATTTGTAATTTATACTGGGTTTAGCCCATAATGGGAGATCCGTTTGGCTAATAATAGATGGTATAAGACGATGTTGTGATAATTATTTGGTAGAAGTATGGCTAGTCGAGGAGACCACCAGGCCGTCGAGGTTCCCCTTTAGGTGTTCGAGCTGAATCACCTTACCTAGGTCTTGTGTTTTAACCTCCCACTTTTCTCTCATGTTTTCCCCCAACATTAGGTTCCAACCTCTTTTCTTTACCCATGTCTTTGTTTTTATACTCTTGTGTTAGTGGGACTGTCATGATGAGAGAATATTCTGCATGTTAGTGGGTCCTTCCACCCGCGGGGTTTAAGTTGCTTCAGTAGTCTAGGTCACTGTTCTAGCATGTCTAATCAGGTACTAGATTTGGGACCCACAACCCTGCCATTGAAATGATTTTCTAGTAACTTGTGTTTGATGCTGAATCTTGTGTTTGGTAGGCGGATTTCCCCAAGGCACTTCCTCCCGTCCCTGGGAGGAGGTGTTTGCTCAGACATTCCTTCCAAGGACACGTCCGTACTATGTAGTAGTTTGGCGGTCAACAAGTTTGGGCCGGGCCCCCATCCAAACCTCAGCTTGGGCTTGATACAGGTTGAATCCCTTCCCCCCCACACATAGCATTACAATACATTTATCTTGCTTAGGGATGACAATTTAAGCCCAATCCGCGGGTACCCGGCCCGGCCCGACCCTAATGGGTTGGGTTTTACCCGGTCTGATAAAGAATAGGGTCGGGTTTAGGTTTTAAAAAAAAACCCGAAACGGGTCCGGGTCGAGTCCGAGTTTTGGTAAAAACCCGGCCCGAACTTGAACCCGACCCGACCCGGTTAGCTTAAATATAAAATTACAAAAAAACCTACCTATATATATATATATATTTATTTATTTATATATATATCATAACCCTAACCTAAAACTCATTTCTCTCCTTTCTCTATCAACTCAGCCGCCTCTCTCCTTTCTCTCTCAACACAGCCGCCTCCGTCACTGACTCTCACTCTTTAATCAGCTCCACCAAGACTCTCAAAGTCACAAATTAGGTTCAAACACTCACATCTCATCCTCACCCTCAATTCTCCATGGATTTTCTCCCATCTCACGTGTGACTTGTTGAACAGCGTCGTTGGTTTTGTTTCTGAAAGGAGAACTTGTAGAATCTCGTGGTGGTTGCCGTTTTTGTCACAGAGGAGGCCGTGATTGTTAGATCGGACAGAGATTTAGGGGAATCAGTTCTTTTTTTTTTTTTTTTTTTTGGTTCATTTCCTCTCTTAGTAGTTTTTGTTTTGGGGTATTTGTTTGAGGATTTAATATGTAAAAATCTGTCCATCAATGATAAATGGAGTTTTGTTCCTCTCTCAATAGTTTTTGTTTTTGGGTATTTGTTTGAGGATTCAATATGTAAAAATCGGAGTGAATGTTGTGTTGATGTAAAAATTTGTCCATAAATGTAAAAATCGGAGTTTTGTAACTTTTGTTTCTTCCATAAATGATAAATGGAGTTTGAGGATTTAACTGATTGATTTGTGTTTGTGTTTGGGTTTGTGTTTGGGTTTTTTAATAAGATTAGGTTGGATTGGGCTGCCACGGAATAGGCCCAAAAGTGGCTGGACGGGGCCCGCGGAGACCCAACTGGCCGGGTTTGGGGCTAAAAAAAAGACCCGTTTATTAAACGGGCCGGGTCCGGGTAATAAGGGAGGACCCGCGGGTCAGGTCTGGGTATCAAAAAACCCGGCCCGAACCCGACCCATTGCCATTCCTAATCTTGTTCCATTACAACATATTAAAAGTATACTTGTAAAGATTACAGGGATTGAAGTATAAGTTCATAATCAATGAAAATGCTATCCTTGTGTCCTATGAATCCAATGACAGCCCTTGCCAGCAACACCAATATTGGCTATGTCTTCAGTGTTCAGTCCTCCATATTGGAAACCAACAGAAAGAAATAAAACAAGTCAATAGTCAAAAGTGGGTCTTGAAATGGACTTAAATCTAATTACAACATCATATTTAGATTGATAGATTCAAATGTAGGCATATTGACTTAGCTGGAATCACTCTTCTTTTAAATAAAATAACATATATATGAAATCAAACAATGAAAATGAAGATAGAGATGCAAGAATCAATTTTTTGGGGAACTAAGAAACACTTTGCTGGGTGGCTGCAATTGCTAACCTTATTGCTTTATAGTATACAGGTATACTGATCTAACAACTTCATACTGCCTAAATTGAGAAGCAATTTAGCAGATTCCTATGGAGTGGAATAACTCATTTCCTGAGTTGCTTCAAATTCAATGTGTGACAAAAAGTGCTGGAGCTTTGGGGCTCAATAGAGTTGAGGATGAGGCATATATGGAATCTTTTAGCTCTAGTTGGCTCAATTTGGGTGGCTTGGATAAATGAAAATTTGCTAAGAGGAAGATCCTTTTGGGAAATTAAAATCTCTCTAAAATGTTCTCGAAGATGGAGGAAACTCCTCAAGCTTAAGAGAGCTAACAACACAGTTTATAAGATCTTCTTTGGGGGATGGAAAAAAAAAAATTATGGCTGGATTGGTCGCATCCTGATGATATTCTTTACACCAGCCACCAGCTATGGTTACATAGTAGTATATGATGCTGCAAGTAGTCTCAAGGCAAAAGTTTCAAGTGTATGGAAGGAAAAAACAGTCTGGATTTAGGACAATGAGAATGAAATTAAATCACATGACAATGAGAACAGAGCTGTAAAACCAAAGATTTAGGACACAATACAGGAGGTACCAAGAA
>JARYZH020001149.1:0-39096 GCA_030021035.2 Notholithocarpus densiflorus | reverse complement strand
CAGGCCTTTCCTGGTTTGAAGGATCTCATTGTTACATAATACTTCTAGAATTTCAAGGAAAAATCATTTTCTGTGACTTACCTTTGTACTTGTGTTCAAAAAGTCATGCTTTTGGTTCTTTTCCCTTAATTTTTAAGCATTCTAGTACTGTCCCATTGTGTTACAATTATTATAATTTTAGTAATGCTGTGATATGCCTGTTCTGATCATCTAAGTAAGTCCTCTTTTTCATTGCCTAATTATTACGATATTTGGTTTTAGTCTCCTGATTACTGTGCAATTAACATAACCATTATTTGCCACCATGAGATTGAATACTTGGCATCTCTTGACCTTCTTTGTATCCCTCTTTTTATTGTTAAATGATTTAAGGTACTATTTTCTCCCCTCAAATTTAAAGTTAGGTTAGGTTCTTGTGCTTCTGCTTTCCACACAAATGAGTTCCAAGCCTCTTCAAAGTTTATAGATTTTGTTAAGGCTTCGCTTGGGAGGAGGGAATGGAATGAAAAAAATCATTTTAGAATATTCTTCCCTTCTCTTGTTTGGGAGTTTTAATGGAGGGAATGGAAAGCTCATTTCCTTGTTTGGGAGTTTAAGTAGAGGAGGGAATGGAATGGGTAGAAGGGAACACTCATTCCTCTCTATTTCTTTAAAACCTCAAATTTTCATTCCCCCCGAAATTGGGAAGAATGGGAGGGAATGAAATTAGATTTAATAATTTTTTTACTAAAACTCCCAAAATACTCCTGTATATTCAACTCTTTATTTTAAAATAGGGGTCTAATAGTAATATTGTCATAAAATAATTTCATTCCATTCCCTCTATGTTGCTCCCAAACAAGATTACTTACATTCCATTCATTTTCATTCCTTTACATTCCTTTATTTTAAAACATCCAATTAAAGTTACTTAATTCCATTACATTTCATTCTTTTCCACTCCTTTCTCTTACTTAAATACATTTCATTCCATTCCATTCATTTCCATTCCCTTATTATTATTCCATTCCATTCTATTCCCTTCTCTTATTAACTCTCAAGCGGAGCCTTAATGGAGGGAATGGAAAGCCCATTCCCTTGTTTAGGAATTTAAGTAGGAGGGAATGAAATGGGTAGAAGGGAATACTCATTCCTCTCTATTCCTTTAAAACCTCAAATTTTCATTCTCCCGAAATTGGGAGGATTGGGAGGGAATGAAATTAAATTTAATGATTTTTTACTAAAACTCCCAAAATACTCCTGTATAGTCAACTCTTTATTTTAAAATAGGGGTCTAATAATAATATTGTCATAAAATGATTCCATTCCATTCCTTCCATGTTGCTCCCAAACAAGATTACTTACATTCCATTCATTTTCATTCCTTTCCATTCATTTATTTAAAACATCCAATCAAGGTTACTTAATTTCATTCCATTCCATTCTTTTCCATTCCTTTCTCTTACTTAAATACATTCCATTCCATTCCATTCATTTCCATTTCCTTATTATTATTTCATTTTATATCATTCCCTTCCCTTATGAACTCCCAATCGGAGCCTAAGGGTTTTGGAATCCCACATAGTTTAGAAAATTAACAAGGAGATGCAATAATTCCTATCAAGAGTGTTAGTCCCACATTGGTAAGAAAAGAAACAGGGAGATGATATAGTCCCTATACATTGAGTGGTGGTGTAGTTTTTGTTTTGTGCTTGTAGGAGTTTGACATCAAAGATTTGTCTTGTCTTTAGTGTGAGAGATTTGTGAGAGGTTTGGTTGTCATCCTGTTTTAAGTAATTTTGCATTAGCAATTGCTATATTCTATGGATAAAATTTAGATACAATACCTACCTTAAGGTGCATTACATTAGGTTATCTATATGTTATTTGTAGTATCCTTTTTTAATTTTAATTTTTAATTACTTCTACAATGGTTGTCACTACTGATTAGTGATTATACCTGCTGATTGTTTTGGGGCTAAAAATATGTGCAGATATTATCAAACTACAGCCGATCAGAGATTATTGAGAGGTAAACCTGTTGCTATGTTTCTTGAATTTTAGCAGTGATGTGCTAAGCTGTGCTTATTTTTTCATTTAATTTATTTTTCCTTTTCCCTTTGCTTAAGCTATATCCATTCAGTTGTTGATTAGGAATGATTAATTGTTGTTTGGAAGAAGTACTCAAGCATTCCAACAAAACTACTAACTTTCTGGACAGTTATTAATAATATATTGTTCTTTACTTTTGATAATGTATCTGGGTATACTGTATCCAGTATTAACTGAATTTTACTAGCCCAGCTCGCACGCAAATAAATATATCATAATAATTGAGTAAAATGACTTTCTATGAATCATAATCATTTCACTTGGGAACTTTTTTTTTGATAAGTAATAAGAATATATTAAAAAGAAGAGGGGTGTCACCTGAGTATACAGGAAGTATACATCAAGGACAAATACAAATCAAGTGCATAAAGTACAAAAGTCCATGAAACCATGGATTGAAGAAAAAGAACGAAAGCCAAACACTGTAACCTAATCCAGAAGAGTCTTAAGGAAGAAAAGTTTCAGATCTGCAACAGATCTCTCTAAATCCTCAAAATGCCAATTATTCCTCTCCCTCTAAATGCACCACATCAAACAATGGGGCACAGCCATCCAAATAGCCGAATTCCGATGCCTCCCCAATTTTCCTTGCCAACAAGCCAACATATCCACCACTGTTTTCGGCATAACCCAATGAATGCCAAACAGAGTAAACACCATAGACTATAAATCAAAAGCAATAGAGCAATGGATGAGGAGGTGGTCAACAGATTCCCCATTTCTTTTACACATTCAACACCAATCCAAAATCAAAATCTGTTGTTTCCTAAGATTACCAATAGTCAAAATATTCCCTAAAGTTGCAGTCCACACAAAAAAAGCAACTCTAGAGGGGACCTTAGACTTCCAAACAGTCTTCCAAGGGAAAGACTGATCGAAACTATTAGTCAGCACCTGGTAATAGGAACGAACAGTAAAACCTTTACCTCTAGCAGGTTTCCAACACATCTTATCGTCCCCAACTCCTCTCAAAGAAGCTCCATAAATCCTAGCCATTAAACTATAGAAGGATTCCAAATCCCAATCTTCGTTGTATCTTCTAAAAGTTAGATCCCAAAAAAGAACACCATTTGGGAACTTCATCAACTCAGTCACAGAGGCCTCCTTATTTCTACTTAACGAAAAAAGTCTTGGGTAGAGCACACACAAAGAAGCGTCCCCACACCAAATATCCTGCCAAAATCTAACAGTAAAACCGGCCCCAACCTCAAATTGGATGTGACGAACAAAAGATGGCCAACCACGACTAATAGACTTCCACAAGCTTACACCATGAGGGCCAATAACGGGAAGAGAGCACTAACCACCCCTTTCACAACCATATTTTGCCCCTATCACTCTCCTCCACAAGGCCTGATGCTCATTCCCAATTCTCCATAACCACTTTCCAAACAGGGCTTTATTAAAAGTTCTCAGACTTCTAATAGCTAAACCTCCAGAATGAAGAGGAGTGCAAACCGTGGCCCATTTTACTAGGTGAGTTTTTTTAACATCCCCCATACCACTCCAGAGAAAATTTCGTTGAAGTTGCGCAATACGGTTCGCAACCTCCACTGGGATAGGAAACAGAGAGAGAAAATAAGTTGAAGATTGGACAATGTACTCTTAATAAGAGTAACTTTACCTCCTTTTGAGAGATACAGTCGTTTCCAACTTGCTAACTTCCTCTCCACCTTCTCAATAATTAGATTCCAAACAGATCTATCTTTGATAGTAGCACCCAAAGGAAGACCTAGATACTGCATTGGAAAGGAGCCTTGCTTGCACCCTAGCACCTCCACCAAATCTACTATATTAGGAACCACACCCACAGGGACCAATTCAGACTTGCCCATATTAATATTCAACCCAGAAACTACTTCAAACCAAAACAGCACCAGCCGGAGAAATAGAATCTGACCCAAATCAGCATCACATAAGACTAGGGTATCATTGACGAAGAGAAGATGGGACACCTGCAAAGAGTTCCCTACAGGACCCACCCTAAAACCAGACATGAGCCCATCCCTCACTGCCTTATCCAACATTTTACTAAAAGCATTCGTAACAATGACAAACAATAACGGGGACAATGGATCACCTTGTCTTATACCTCTAGAGCTATCAAAAAAACCACATGGAGATCCATTAATGAGAATGGAGAATTTAACAGTAGAGATGCAGAAGAAAACCCATCTTCTCCATTTTTCATGAAAGCCACAACGATCCAACATATAAATGAGAAAGTCCCAATTCACATGATCATAAGCCTTCTCTACATCTAGCTTACACAACACCCTAGGAACTCCTGACTTTAGCCTACTATCCAAGCATTCATTGGCAATAAGAACAGAATCTTAAATTTGTCTTCTTTTGACAAAAGCATTTTGAGATTCGTGAACAATATCCCCAAGCACCATTTTCAACCTGTTAGCTAAAACTTTAGCAATAATTTTGTACACCCCTCCAATTAAACTAATAGGCTGAAAGTCCCTTACCTCCACTGCATCAGCTTTTTTAGGAATTAAAGAGATGAAAGTAGCATTCAAGCTTTTCTCAAACTGAGCATTGTCAAAAAAATACTGAAAAACCTCCAAAAGATCAGTTTTGATAATGGCCCAACAAGCCTGAAAAAAAACCATAGGGAATCCATTAGGACTAGGAGCTTTATCACCATCAAAATCCATGACCACTCCAAAAATCTCAGCTTCCTCAAAAGGTCTTTCCAACCAGCCAGCCTTATCCTCAGAAATCTTCGAAAAATTCAGCACATCCGGATGAGGACGAATGTGCTTATCTTCCGAGTAAAGACTTTTATAGAACCGAACAATACCCTCTTCAATAACTTCCTGATCTAATGTCAACACTCCACCAAAGATTAAACTGCCAATACTGTTACTCCTTCTATTAGAATTAGCTATCTGGTGAAAGAATTTCGTATTGCTATCCCCCTCCCTTAACCATAGCACCCTCGATTTTTGTCTCCAACTAATCTCCTCCAACAATGCCATCCTCTCAATCTCCAAGCGAATTCTCTCTTTATCGCGCTTCTCATCATCAGAAAGAGACACCCTCTCCTCTTTAGCATCCAGGGCATTCAGATCATTCCAAAGATTAATTCTCTTAACTGTGACATTGCCAAACTCGGTTTCATTCCACTTTTTTAAGTCCCCCTTTAAAGCTTTCAATTTCATGGCAAACCTGTAACTTGGAGTTCCAAGAAAATGATACGAGTCCCACCAATTTTTCACCTTCTCCACAAAGTCAGCCACTTGAAGCCACATGTTTTCAAAACGAAAAGGCCTACGACCCTTACGAATATCCTCGCCCTCCAAAGAAATGGGAAAGTGGTCTGATAGAACTCTACCCAACCTTTTTTGATGAATATTTGGATAATGCTCCTCCCATTCTGAAGAAAAGAGGAAGCGATCTATCCTAGAACCAGACAGAGAGTTAGACCAAAAGAAACTACCACCCTCCAATGGGATATCCAATAACCCATTAAAAGAGATGAAATTAGAAAAATTATACATATCCTGAGTGAAGTTCTCTGCCCCCAAACGTTTGGAAGGAAAGCGAATTGCATTGAAGTCGCCACCCACACACCAAGGAAAATTCCACCAACTATAAAGACCCACTAACTCCTCCCACATCAGCCTCTTCTCCCTATCTACATTAGGACCATACACACCAGAGAAAGCCCATTCAAAATTATCTCCCACATTCCTAAATCTACAAGACACCGAAAAGTCACCCAGCTTCTTCCAACTTCTCCACCACCCTCCTATCCCACATGATCAAAATCCCACCTGATGCTTCTATAGAGCTCAAGTATACCCAATCAACATGATGACAACCCCAAGTACTTTTAATAAAACCCCTAGTGATAAGCTTCATCTTAGTCTCTTGCAAGCAAATGACATCAGCCCTCCAAATTCTAATAAGGTTCCTAATTTGGAGTCTTTTATCCTTCTCATTCAGCCCCCTCACATTCCAAGAGATTATGTTCAAATTCATTGGGACACAATTAGAGCCCTTTACCTATTGGAACCTCTAGCTTTACCAGATGCAGAATCATAATTAATAGAGCTCACCAAGCTCCTCAACTCCCTTAAACCCTTACCTCCACCCTTTGTTTTTTTACTCAACGCATTCGCTGCAGCCCTTTGTCTAATTTTCTCCTCAACAGCCAAGAGAAAATTAGATGCAAGTTCTTCCAAACCTTCAATTGGAGTCTCCAAAAAAGAGCCAAACTCCTGAAACTTGCTTTGAAACCATGGTGACAAACTAGAATGAATACTAGACTGACCATCATGGGAACTTAATGATGTAATGTATATGTATATGTACTTCATTATTTATCTGTTGATGTAATGTATATGTACTTTATTATTTATCTGTTGTTTCTTTCATTGTACAATTTTTCTTTTATTCTTACTATTCAGGTTCCATTTTGTAGGGAATGTTTAGATCCATTCGAAAAACTAGAGTGTGAAGCATTTGATATCTTTGTTAATGAGGTTCTCTGTGTTGGCAAAGGTACTGCTGCATTAATTTTATTCTAGAATATACTTGATGGATCCATTCTTACCATATTGCTTGCACACACCTACCCTTGGTCATTATCATGTGCACAAAGTACTTTTTTGCTATTCTACCTATTTCTGAAGATCATGAGCTACTCCCTCTGTTGATTATTCATATTTGGTAAACTTAGAAATGCTTGTTCAATCATATGACCATACTCTAAAAAATTTTGTAATTAAAAAATTACTACATCAAGGGATTATCAACCTTTTGGGATGAGTGTACAACCATATGTGTGAAAATCACTTTACAAAAATAATTTTCCATTTGATGGTTATCATTTAAATTATTTTTCCAATCAAAATGTGATATCTTTTGTTTTTCCTCTCTCGCTCATCTATGCAATTTTCAAATCATCTGCAGGGTGTCCATATTCTTGTGTAAAAAGGGCCCCTCATGCCTTCTCATTTGCATCTACTGGAAGTGCTAGGGTGTCTTCTCAAGGTTGGTTAATTCTCTTATTTTTCCATTCCTTGTGAGCTTGTATCTTGTTAGAGTATTCGTTCTAGACCCACTTCCCCAATACCTTATGCTATATGTAATCAATTGTACTATTATACCAGCTGTACTATGCTTATATAACAAGGTTGAGAGCTTATATAAAGGTTGCTCTTGTGAATAGTGCCAAGGCAGCTCACGGTTGAACTATATCGTCTCAAACAAGAGTCAGGGCAATCTATTGATGATTTTTTTTTTCCACACATGCAATATCTGTGGGATCAAATTTCACTATATGAACCAACATGGATTATGCATGCAATGCCCAAAATTTCGTGAATATCGGGATCAACTGAACAATTTCTCCTTTGCCTTCAATTGAAAAAGTTTTCAAGGAGCTTGTACAAGAGGTAACGTTTACAAGTCTTACTATATCGGCCAGTCGGCCTTGTAACACAATCTTGGCCACATCATCCCTTGATCCCCCTTCAGCATCTGCAATTTGTGAGAATGAGCACTATGATTGCTTTGGCCCTCGGCGATCTAACTCTAAATATGATCATTCTCACTTCTGCACCTTCTGTAGGATTCAAGGCCATTTTATTGAATACTGTCAAAAGCATGACTGTGTCACTCAATCCTCAGCTTCCATGGCCAGCATCAACAGCATACCGTTGCATCCTCCAACCCCATCACCCAACACCAGTAGTTTTGGCAAGTCTTCCAACTCATGTTTACATTAACAGCAGTTGACCTAAAGACTCTTATCAATAACATTTTGCCTGTGAGGTGCATCCTCTTCTATTCTTTATGTTGCACTAGGTATACACTCATTTTGATATCTTGACCTTGCTTGCTGCAATCATATTACACCTGATTCTACCTCTTGTACCATACAAACCCATACTTTTCATCTGCCTATCAATCACATTGCCAGTGGCTCTACTGACCATTATATCCATTGTTTCTACTACTCAATTATCTATTTCAAATGTTAGTCTTATGCCAAAATTTTCGTTAAATTTCTTATATATTTGGCCAATTGTGTGAGCTAGGGCTTCACGTAAGATTTTCTTCTATTGGCTGTGTTGTACATAATCCTCAGATAGCATAGACCATTGGGACAAAACGTAAAGTTGGATGGCTTTTTTTCTTACATCTTGACACGTAATTGTCTTTGTTATGTAGCATCTCCTCTTTGGAGTTGTGGTATTCACAGCTAGGTCATGCTTCTCTATCTTGGGTCCAAACTTTAGTGTCTAAGGGTATTTTAGATTAGGTCTCTTTTTGATCCTTTGATTGTATCTCATCCTATCTTGGAAAACAATAGGCTTTGTCAATTTTCTTGATGACTTTTCATGTTGCACATGGATATTTTTTTATTAAAATTTTTCTGAGATACTTAATATTTATCATGAGTTTACTAAAATGATTGAAGGTTCTCAAAATCCATCAAAATCTACTGATTTGAAAATGTCCTATAGGACAAACATCATGACTTCCTTAGTATTTTCAAATTATATAGAATCATTTCTTATACATCCTATTGAAGAACTTCACAGAAAAATGGTCGAGTAAAATGTAAACTTAGATATTTTGTTGTTCAGAATCTCATTCTTTTTGCATCTATCATTGCATCTTTCTCAGGCAAAACTGCACCTGCTGTTATCCATAGAGGACAATAAATTTTTTGCTTTAATAATATAGCCACTTTACGGGATGGTGTTAAGGATATTTTAGAAAAAAAAAAAATAGAAGAATTTGAAAAAAGGCACAAGTTGCCAGTTTCGCTTTTTATTCATTAACAAAAAAAAAAAAAAAAAAAAAAGGTTTCCAGTTTGGTATTTCCAATAGTATTATAACAACTATTAACAAGAATTTGATCCGATGATATTAATTAAATTTCAGTTTTAAATGTTTGTGCATATGATTAGGTCATGGTGAAGACTACCCAGTTCAGTAGGTCAATGCCCAAAAAGTTGTATCCATTACATTACACCTTCACAAAGAATTATATTAGAGGAGCTACTAGACAGGTAGATAGTAATATCTCTTACCTTCCTGGAAATCACTGTTGACTGTTGTCGGTGCAAAAATTGATACAAATGAACTATATGGAATCACTTCACTGTAGCGACACTTGTGAAAGAAATGGAGGGAGCATGTGTTCTTGACTCAGCTTGATTAGTGTATAACCTGCATTCTCATGCTCCATATCTATTACCACCAAAAGACCAGGATAAACATGCATTGGTTTGTGCTATGAATAACCTTGATGGATCACATATCACTGACAAATATACTATCTTACAATTTTGGGATATTTCTTTTCTATACTATTATTTAAGGGGCTTCCCCTGTTTGGATTCCTCATTTTTTAGTTCAAAAATGCTCCTACACTCCTATATTTAAGTAAAGACAACACTAAAGGACAATCCGGTAAAAATGCAACTCTAACTCCCACTAAAATATTGTCTAAAAAATAGGTTGCTTTATCCACTTATAAATTAGATTTGCAAAATAAAAACACAGTTTTTTTTTTCCTAAAAAAAAAGCCTTACTGCACGCACAAAGCGCGTGTGATGAGGCTAGTAGCTTCTAACTATGATTTCTATTTCTGGTTTATTTGATATCTTAGTATCTTGAGCATGCCTTATAATTCATCAGCCGAGGCAAAATTTCTTTATTCTCTTATAGTTAAGGCCAAGTTTGAGAACAGTCAGTACCGAAAGCCAAAGAAGCAACCCAAAAATTCAACCCATGTTGATTGGTTTTAAAATTTGGATGGTGATGATTGTATGCAGCTTCATACTCGTGGCCAATCACACCCAGATTATTGGAGAAAATGGAAGATGATACTGCTTATAGATGCCTCCAATCATCCATGTGAATATTGAATGTGGGTGATGTCAATTTAACTCATCATCTATCTGACTCACTGCATGGAGATGCCTTCTTGTAAAGTGCATGTACATTGAAAAACAATCCTGGGAAATAATTATTCTGCTAAGGTGATGTGTAAAATCCTTTTTCTTTCCTCCACTCCCTGCCCCCCGGGCATGTGAGGAAGGGGGAGGGGGCGTTGTTGGATTTATGTCAATGGCATGTGTATGTAGTTAGAAGTTTACATTTCATTTTTGTTATTATTACAGAATCTATCATATTTTTCTAAAGGAAGTTCAGTAAGTAAAAATTGATGTGTATCAATCGATTATGCTCTTATGCTCCATGAAATAGTTCTTTGCTTGCTAAACCTTGCTTAATTAAGCTTCTAGTTGGTCAGCTCCTCATCTGCTACAGGAAGGGTAACACTAATTTGTTTCTATGAGTGAAGTTCTTGTGGTTCCAACACTACATTCAGCACCATTGATGCAGGAAAAATACCAGTTACTCGTCTAGATATAAAATGATTAATGTACAATTTTTCTTATACAGGCTATCCTATTCTTTAGCAAAATACTTTAAGCACTGTTCCAATAACTTTATCATACTTTCATGATTTTACAAAGGTTGCTGCCTGATGGCTCTGGATTTTGTTTGATTAAGTTCACAGAAATCTAGTTTAGCAACTTAATGAAATTCTATAAGAATCCTATGTAATCCTTATTACACAGGGCCCATTGATTGGAATTGAGCACATGCCTGTTCAAAACATTGTTTCTCCTACAACTCAAACTGAAAATCAAATTGAATTTCATGTTTCTAGTCTGAGGAACAAACTAACTGAAGTTATGATTTCAGTCGTGTCTATATGGTGTGTAACATTGCTAAAAAAAATGTGAGAGAGAAGAATTACCCATATTGCAAGCTTGTATACAAACACTCACACACACACGTCTATATATATATATATATAGAGAGAGAGAGAGAGTACCTTCCCAATCACACGATGCTTTGCCTTGTACAACATGAAGAACTAGTAAAACCAGATTCTTCCTCTGTTTCCAGATTCTTGCTTCTGATGTTTTTCGCTCGGCACCAGCAGAAATCGAGTTTATAAAACTCGAGTTACAAATCGAGTTTTTAAAACCCAAGATCTATGTGGTAGAAACTGCCACATCCTCAAGCCTAAAACTGCCACATCTCAAGCCTAAATTGAGTTTCTAAAACTTGAGATGTTAGTTTTCAAAATCTTTTTCAGTGCATGCCAACTTATTACATTGTTTCCCACATCTATGCTAGTCTGCAAGATACCTCCACCGACAAACACACAAAGAATCACACACAGTCACTCCCTCTCTCATTTCCGAGCGAGTCATGACTCGGTGGGCTTAAATGGCGAGTACAGGGGAGACTGGGCTCGACTCAGGCTGGCTCGTGTCGAGGTCAACGGAGGTTAGCCTGAGTGGGACCCACCACCTCCCATCTGGTTAAATGCAGTCGTTCCCGGAACGTAAATTTGTGTATTTGAGTAAGTGTTTTTATTGCCTGGAGTTCATATTTTTACCATATTTTGCATTAATTTTATAGTGTTTTTATTGCCTGGAGTTCATATTTTTACCATATTTTGCATTAATTTTACAGTGTTGTTATTGCCTGGAGTTCATATTTTTACCATATTTCGCATTAATTTTTCCAGTGTTTGGATTCTAGTGATGCTTGTAATTGCAAAAGTTTGGTCTTGATATTTCATTGAAATTCATTAAATTTTGTAAATCCTGCCAATATAAACAAAAAATGTAAATGGTTAAACTTAAAACAAAAAAACAAAAAAAAAAAAATTAATGGGTTGAATTGGTTAAACTTAATTTAGTTTTGTAACTAGTGTTCAGTCACCTGAAATGCGAAATGTATGTTGGTAATTTTTGAAATATGAAGCCTCGCATATTGTTGTGTGATTAAAAAATTAGATAATATTTTATGGCTCTGTTGATCATACTTGTAATTTGTGTTCAATAACATCCACTATCGTTTATAGGAACAAAGGTTTGGCAAGTGTTGTATCAGTATATACTCATGCTTATGTTATAGCTGTTTAGGAAATTTTGGGGTAGAAAAAGAAAAATGAAAGTTGTATTTTTTTTCAATTAGTCAGGGCAAATGGTAATTTGATTGACAGTGTTTTGGCAATCTTGGTAGAGAACAAAGTTGTTCCTTGCACAACATGAAGAACAAGCAAAAAGAGGAAGAGGTAAAGTTTAAAGAATGCCATGTTTCAAAGTTTGAGTGTCACATAGGTGTGCCTTGTGATGGGCAGTATATAAAAATACACGAGAATAAAGAAAGCAAAGAGCTTGTAGCTTTTCTTAGCGATAGTTTGTTCTTCGATTCTCTGTTTGTTGAAAGTTGCCGTGCATGTCAAGGTGTTGTAGGTGCCAAGATCTATTTCTTGTACTAAAGTGAAGTGTAACTTTTACTGCGACAGTTTGACTCAGGAACTTTAAATGTTGTGTTTACTTATAGTCTTTGGTAACGCTTTCAGTATATGATTACCAACATAGCCATCTAAATGCAAAACATTTCGCTATTAATATTTTAGTAGTCGCTGTTACAATTAATTACTTTGTCTTTTAAAATCTTAGTCCCTAAACTTTAATGTTTCTTGCAAATTGATCATTCTATTTATTGCCGTCTATTGTATGCTCAATAAAGTTATCATTATGACCAACTCTACAGAAATTTTAAAGTTTAAGGACTAAAATGACAAAAACAATTTTATCAAAAAAAAAAAAGGAAAGGACAAAAACAAAACTTTAAGAATGAAAATGGCATTCACCTAAACTTAAAGGATTGGATGTAATTAATATTTTAGCCAAAAGAAATGAAATGATTGACATGAATTATAAAGAAAATGTTGATAAATAAAAACATGTGTGTTTCATACTTTTTTTATTTTGTTGAGATCGTTACAATATGCTTCTAACTCCACAACTTGAATCATTTCCCTTAGACCCATAAGTACTTTATGCATGGAGATGTGTCAATTAAGCTTCAAGGCTCTAGACATGTGTGCTTCACACTTAATATCATCTTCTTCAAAATTTTGGGAAAAAATGAATATGATATATGAAATATTTATATATTTAAGGAAGCACACATATGCATGTCCAAGAGTAGGAAACGACCTTAAAATAGAAATAACAGAATAATCTTAACTAAACATCCTTTAGCTTTTATTTCTTGATTTCCCTTTAATCTAATTATTAGTAAAAGATTCCTTGTTTACTAAATGATTAAAGAGGCATAAAACACAAAGAAAAAAGAAAAAAAAAGTTATGTGAGGCTTTTTTTTTTTCGTTGAGAAAAAGCAAATGTCATGGCCAACCATTTATTCTCTCTTATTTTTTTTTTCCTCTTTGGATAATGATCCATTTTTGGGGTAGATGTAATTTTGGATATTGAGAAAGGAAAGAAAAGAATCCAATGCTGAAATGCCTAGTGTTCATTGATTAACTGGTAATTGTATTTATACATCACTGAAATAAGAAACTAACTGACTGAATAACAACTAACTTGATTCTACTAACAACCTCACGTGTGTCACGTGTAACCATTACAATTTCTAAACTAACTACCAAGTCATTTTCTAAAACTACGTAACATAAGCTACTTGTAGCTTTCTTCTATTCTTCTTGCTCTGCACTCTCTGCTACATTACTCCTCTGCACTCCCTGCTGCATTACTTAAGCACTCGTAATATTGGAAGACCAAACTTTCGTGTGTGTGTGTGTGTGAGAATTGATCATTCAAATATCCTATCAAAGTTTTTTATTTTTGAAAATTGATCATTCAAATATACTACCAAAGGATACTTTTGACCCTTTAAGTTTAGCGGTTCAAACATGTTGTCTTGTTTGTAACATAAATACATAATATGTGGTCACCATAATAACTTGAAGCTGCTTCTAAGTAGCTTTTAGCCTTTTACAAAGACACTTGCCAACACGTTACAAATGGCTGCAGTGTAGGGTCTTAAGTTTGGAAAAAATATTGTGTTATATTCATTCACATTTACTATTTCACACACATCCATAATTGATGTGGAAATTGTCATATTTTAACGCAAAAAAGTGGATATGAAAATTGAAAAAGATGTGAATTAGTGGATGTGTGAGAATCAAAATATTTCAAGTTTTATTACTTGACATTAACAAAATAAATTTCAAGTTTTAACAATGAAATGAAAACCTTAATAGCTTCATCATTTGCTTTAATATATATCTTTAGTAAACACAATTTGCTATTTGTCAACTAAAAAGAAGTTAGGGTGAACAACCATAATGAATAGGGAGGAAAAGGACCTTCTGTTTGTGCTACTATTTAAAGGAAGACTGGGTATTGGACTTTCTGAAATAAAGCATGATCTAAAAAGAATGCTTAAAATCAATTGAAGGTACTAAGTAAATATGGTCAAGTTTAATTCAGGGCCTTTACCACTCTAATTATTACTCCGTTACTAGCTAACAAAGCATAATTATGGAACTCTATATCTTATTCATGTACTGCACAAGTTTGCTATTCAGATCTTACCTATTCAGCAAGAATGAACTTGTCATAATAAATATGCACAATTACAAGCACTTGGAGCATTTCAGCTCACTGCAGAAACAACAAGAAATCCAATGAACAAAGCCACCAAGGATTTACCCATACGGACATTTGCAATCAAAGAAGCTGCACCGGAAAAGTTTCCGGTTGATGTGTTAGTGCTCAGAACAACAACCATCCAATTATCCTCAGAGCCAATCCCAGTCCCTGTGTAGTTTGAATCCTTCAGATATTTTGCATATTGAGGTGTTGTATAATTAGAGAGCACCAAAAATGGGTCTAATCTGGGCACACAGACAGGCAATATGACCCCTTGAACTGTGTGATTCTCTTTTATGTCACAGCCATCCATGAGCTTGTCATATTCGGTGACATTAGGCTTAGTGCCTAGAGTAGAGCTATAGTGTAAGGCGTTTTTACATGTTTCGTTCTTTAATTGGCTTGCAATATTATTAGCTAGGCAAGCTGCATTGCTGTTCTCAGTGAAGTTGGGGAGATTTAGTGACATCCTGTAAAGATTAAGGTCCTCCAAGAGATATTTTTCAGCAGTAGCTGTGAAGATGTAAAAATTGCATTAGTTTGAAGATTAAGTAATGAATGACCAAAGTCAATCTATTTAGCAGTAGTCTTCTCTATGTTCTAGAACTAGCTACCAATATTAATTGATAATTTTATACTTTGATGGAATGAAGGGGTGAAGGAGGGGGGCAAGCATCAGCCAAAACAGAGGGAAAAAAGAGAGAGTAGAAGACAACAAAATCACTTTAGTATATAAAGATATTTGATTTTTGCATCAAGGTTTATAATATGCCCTTGTTGGAGCTTGAGAAAGAAATGCTAGTCTATACTTTGTCAATTCCCTCTATTTTTATTTTTATTTTATTTTATTTTATTTTTTTCATCTTAACAGGATAGTAAAGTAAAGCTATAGAGAAAAGAAAAAGAAAAAGAAAAAGGCAAAGACTATTTAGCACCAAATACCAGTTACTCATCAACATATAAAATGGTTAAAGTGTACCATTTTTCTTATACAGGCTATCCTATTCTACAGCAAAATACTTTAAGCATTGTTCCAATCACTTTGTCATACTTTCATGATTTTACAAAAGGTTGCCGCCTGATGGCTTCGGATTTTGATTGATTTAAATTCACAAACAGCTAGTCTAGCAACTTAATGAAATTCTATAAGAATCCTATTTAATCCTAAATACACAGGGCCCATTGATTGGAATTGAGCACATGCCTGTTCCAAAATTTTGTTTCTCCTACAACTCAAAACTGAAAATCAAATTGAATTTCATGTTTCAAGTTGAGGAACTATTAATTGAAGTCATGATTTCAGTTAAAAATATATGTATGTGTGTAATAATCATTGCTAAAAATGTGAGAAAGAAATGAATTACCATATGGCACGCGTATACACATACACACATATATATATATATAGAGAGAGAGAGAGTACCATCATAATCACAAGATGCTTTTCCCTGCACAACAGGAAGAACAAGAAAAAAGAGGGAGAGTTTAAGTGTAAAGAAGGCCATGTTTCAAACTTGAGTGTCATACAGAGCTGTACCTTGTGATGAGCAGTACATAAATATAGATAAGGGAAAAAAGAAAACAAGTGCTTGTAGCTTTTCTTAGCCATAATTGTCCTTCGAATCTCTTTCCTTGTTGTAAGTTGCCGTGCATGTCAAGGTGCTCTAGGTGCCAATAACTTTGTCACTTGTACCAAAGTGAAGTGGTTTTGTAATGCTTTCAGCCTTTCAGTAAATGGTTACAAAGATATCATCTAAGCGCTAAATTTTAGTCTCTGTTACAGTTACTTTGTCTTTCAAAATTTTAGTCTTTCAACTTTAATGTTTCTCGCAAATTGATCATTCGTGTCTATTGCCATCTATCGCATGCCCAATAAAGTAATTCTTAAGACCAACTTTACTGAAATGTTAAATGTTTAAGTTGTTTAACCAAAATGATAAAAATAATTTTTCCAAAAGAAGAAAAGAAGACAAAAACAAAACTTTAGGAATAAAAATAACTTTTCACGTAAACTTGTGTTTTAGCAAAAAAAAAAAAAAAGATAGATAGATAAATAAATAAACATATGTGTTGTTAAGAGTTAATATCATCTCCTTCAAAATTTTGAAGAAAAAAACTAATATGAAATATATTGATTAAAAAAGTGGGAAGCACACATATGCATATCCAATAACAAGAAACTACCTTAAAATAGGAAAAAAAACAAAAAAAACCCTTAACCTATTGTTTCTCAGTTTGCTTTTGTTTTCCTAATGATTAGGAAAAATGTTTTTTTGTTTACTAAATGATTTTACCTGATAAAATTCAAAATGAAGAAATCTGTGATCTTTGGAATAGATCGAGGTTGAAGCAAAGCAACTGAAAACACTGTAGAATCAAGAAGGAAATCTGTGGAGGACAGAGGTATGAGAAAGAAGAGAGAAGGGAGAGATATTTTCTATATGAAACTGAATAATGCTTCTTGATTAATTACTCTCGGTGTACAACTCTGATTATATATTACAACTCACTCACACCAAATCACTAATACAAGTATTACACCATAATTAAACCTTTGTAACAAACTCAAACAAACCCAGAATTTTCTCGCATCTGTTATAGTTAGTTTGTAACTAACTCTGAGACTTAAACGGCTATTACAGAGACGACACCATTTGAGTAAGTAACACACGCGTGTCATTTTGGTTTTAAGTATTGTCACGTGTGGCTTGTAGAACGACATCATTAGTATTTTTTTTGAAAGTAGGACTTGTTAGAGCATTTGCAGCAGTGGAGCTAAAAAGCTATAATGCTATTTTAGCTCCACCAAATTACCAAAAACATCACACAGCAGTGGAGGCAAAAGCAAAATTTTTTGCTGATGTGCTACAGTGCACATCTATAGATAGATGTGCACTGTAGCAAACATCTAAAAATAAAAAATAATATTTTATTCAATTATTCTTTATTTTATTCATTTCTCTTTCCTCTCTTCTGTCACTCTCTCTTTTCTATCTCACCGAGCTCTCTTCTCTCACTCTCAAGCTCTCATCTCTCTCACTCTCAAGCTCTCAAGCTCTCATCTCTCTCATCTCTCAAGCTCTCATCTCAGTCTCGGCCCACGCCGTCTCGACCCACGCCGTCCCAGCCCACGCCTCAGCCCACGTCGTCCCTGCCCACGCCTCAGCTCCCTCATCGCCGACCTGTTCAGCCGACCCAGCTCGCCGACCCACGCCAAGCCCCATCGCCGATCTCCCCAAGCCCCATCGCCGATCTCCCCAAGCCCCAACATATCCCTCATCGCCGACCCAGCCCAAGCCGACCCAAGCCCCAAGCCGCCGATCCACGCCTCCGCCCAGTCCTCCGATCAGACCGACGCCGCCCAGTCCTCCCACTTCGCCGATCCACGCCCAGTCCTCCCCACTCCTCCGTTGTGATTGAGTTTGTTTTTTTTTTTTTTTTTTTTTTAATGTATTTTCATATGGGTTTGGTGGCTGTGGTGGTGGTGGTTGATTTTGGCTATGGTAGTGGTGGTGGATGATTTTAACAGTGGGTTTGTGGATTTTGGTTGTGGTGACTGGTGGCGATGGAGTTGTGATTGTGGTTGTGGTTTTTTTTTTTTTTTTTTCTATGCTGTGTTGTGGTTGCCAGTGGTTGTGGCCGGTGGTGGTGGTGGTGGTGGTGGTGGGGGTGGCTGTGGCTGATGGAGGTGGTTGGTGCTGTGTATGTAATTTTTGGTTGGTGAAATATATTATTTTATTGTAGTGATAATATTATTTTATTGTGATGTTTATATTATTTTATTGTGTTGAAAGCTAAAATAGATCCACTGCTGTAGCATATGTGTAGGTAAAATAGATAAAGTGGCTTTTTGTGTAGCTAAATAGCTAAAATTTTACAACCACTGCTGTGAATGCTCTTAGTAAACACAAAAAACATAAGAATTAAAATAAAATAAAAAGTTTAATATTAAAAAGTCTCTCTTTTTTCCCCCTTAGAAGTTAGAATGACCATTTGTCATGGGCCAACCATCTAATTTTTTTCTTTTTTCTTTTTTAATCTCTTTGGATAATTTAAATTCTAGAGGAGTAGTTGTAAATTGTGATTTTTGGAGACGAATAAGAATTTTGAGCAAATTATAATTAAATCACTTGTTGTTTGGTCGAAATTTAAGTTATCTATCTTTGGTTTAAAATTTGACACTCTACTTACCTAAAGTATGCTCTATTGGAGTTCTGTAACCTACCTCCACACTTCTCCAATATAAACATGAAAAACATAATAAAATCAAAGAAAAGAAGATAAAATTTTGGCTCAAGAACTTCAATAGAAGTCAGATAACTAACGATTATGAGCTGTATACAATTTAGAGGTAAAATAAATAAATAAATAAAAACCATTTGTATACACAACCACTCGATAGCTAGATGTCAAATTTTTCATTTGAATGCGATGATCAGCAGTGGGCAAGGCCTCATACGAACCTAATCTCTTAATACCAATAGCAGCGCGTAAGTGACCATTAACAATGAGCACCAAAAAGTCACAAACATTACTTGAACCAAATACACCAAGTCCAGAATTGACACAACTCTCAACCTATATTCCTTAAGCTTGCTGCAAAACAACAAAACAATCCCAGTTTTGAAAAATCCCAGTTTTGAAGAACCCCAGGTTTCAAAGGAAAACAACAAACCCACAAAAAAAAAAAAATCTCAATACTGTGAGCATTAACCCCCACCTTGCCGCCGGCATGAGGCAACCTTGACCTCTGCAACCAACAACCACTTCCCTCAACAAAATCAACCACGTTCAGCCTTAATCCAACACCTTTCACTAACCAAATTCATAATTCAGAAAACCCATCACCAATCAATAACCCACTATCAAACATTCAACACATTCATATCGTCATTTTGGAAAAAAGAAGTGAGATTTTCTACGAATTGATTTTGGGTTTTGTTCAAGACCCATACCTTAATCCATGATTCAACCTCCAAGTCAGCCATTATAAAAAGAATATATGAATACCTCAAAGCCCTGGGTTTGAATCATGGTAGGCCAGATCGGAGAGTGAGATAGAGAGAGAAATCCAGCTGTGGATTTGGTGGTGCGGTGGTGGCTCTAGTTGGTGATTATATCTTGATAATCGGTGTTGGGTGGAGCTCATGGATCATGGAAAATGGAGGGCAGAGAGAGAGATTAAGGGAATTGAAAAGAGAGAGACTAGTGACTTTCTATTTTCCTTTTTGCTGTAGCACAAGTTGCTGATTTTGTGGTACAAGTTCATGTTTCCGTGACTTGTGTGTTCTAATGATGTTCTTGAGCCAAATTTTTAGAAATTTTTACAAATGTTACTTTTGGATCTTCTTTTCTTTTATTTTATTATATTTTTCATGTTTATCACGGATAAGTGAGGGGTGTAATGGAACCCTAACACAGCATAAACAGCTTAAATTTAATTTGCCTCTTTTTTTCTTTTTCTTTTTTTCTTTTTTTTTTTTTCTTTTTTTTTTTTTTTGGGAGTTGTTGGGAAGTACTTGATCCCTTTGCTTTGTAACTTAGGCTCCGTTTGGGAGTTCATAAGGGAATGGAATGGAATGATTATAAGAAAATGGAATGGAATGTATTTAAGTAAGGGAAATGAATGGAAAAGAATGAAATGGAATGGAATTAAGTAACCTTAATTGGATGTTTTAAAATAAAGGAATGAAAATGTTTGAAATGTAAATAATTTTGTTTAGGAGCAACATGAAGGGAATGTAATGGAATCATTTTATGACAATATTACTATTAGACCTCTATTTTAAAATAAAGAGTTGAATATATAGGGGTATTTTGGAAGTTTTAATAAAAAAATCATTAAATCTAATTTCATTCCTTCCTATTCCTCCCAATTTCGGAGGGGAATGAAAATTTGAGATTTTAAGGGAATAGAAAGGAATGAATGTTCCCTCCTACCCATTCCATTCCCTCCCACTTAAACTCCCAAACAAGGGAATGAGCTTTCCATTCCCTCCATTAAAACTCCCAAATAAGGAAATGGAAAAATATTCTAAAATGATTTTTTTTTTCATTCCTTTTCATTCCATTCCATTCCATTCCTTCCTCCCAAACGAGGCCTTAATCGATCAGCATTTCTTGAATCCATACAGTGTTCAAATCCTCCAACTTGAACTATTGAACTATTCAAAAATAATTTTTTTAAAAAAAGGTTAAAAATAGAGGAGGGCATTAATTTGTTAGAACCAGGGCATTATAAAATATTTTGAGGGGGATAGTGGTGGTAATTAAGGGCTTAGGGCTGGGGCCAAGGCCCTAATGGTCTTCTAGACATCCCTTAGCATTATCACAACAAGCAATTCTTAAAATTGGCCACCCACATAATTCCATGTATCACCATCTAAATATAAAAGAGTAATGCCATACTATTTCTTGATGTACGAAATACGAATAATTTTATATAATTTTTTAGAAGTCAATTAATTACTAGTCATTAACAAGTGCGATGCATGAGATAATTGAATTTAAAATCACATATATTTTTTTTAGAAAAAAAAAAAACAAATAGAGAGTCTTGTATGAAAAAACTATTAATTAAAAGTTAATAGAAAAGTTATTTTATAATTTAAAATAATTTCTCATAGTTATTGTATAGGTATCAACCAAGTATGATGCATATTTTAAATTAAAAAAAGGACCGTAATGGTGGGCGGTGGCTGCTTTTGTTTTATTATTTATCCAAAAAAAAATAAAGAATTTGATAGGATATAAACAAATAAATTGTAGTAGAATTTGAATAGTTTCCCATAGGTATTGTATAGGTATCAACAAAGTAGGATGCATATTTTAAATAAATAAAAAAGACAAAACTCTGTCTTCTAAATCTCACATGCACCAATGCTACACCACCACCATATGTATAGAGGTTATTACTCGCTCTTGTTTAGTTTCTTATCAATGTGAATTGCCATTTTTAATATGAATAATGCACCTTCTCACTCCATATTATTCTACTAATCAATCTGAGATTCCAAAATCAAGTAGGAAACATCTAAACCATTCCCATATGGACTATACTTCTCTTTTTTTTTTTTTACATACCTATGGACTATATCACAACATTAATATATAATTGATTATTGATGACAGGAAATTTGTGGTTTTGATGGTCAGGAATAAGCTCTTCTTCTTGTTATTGATGACAATTTTTTTTTATAGAGTGGTTTTTCCAAGATCATATGAGTGTTCTATATATAACGTACATGGTAGTACAAATTACACCAACGTTGGAGAAAATTTGATTGATGAAATTGTTAATTATTAAATCAAAATTACGATTAAATCTAATGTTTTAGTCATAAAACAAATTTTTACAATTAAAATTTTCACATGTAGATTTTTCATACTAATAAACTCACTCACAAGCCACAACAATAAGAATATTATAAAGTAGTAATCATAGAGAGTTAGAGCATGAAAGATGGCAGCATGTTCTTACCTCTACATTTACTCTGAGCAACTCCATGGATACAACGTTACAAAGTGGTCTCATGAAGTCCCGTACCCTCTTTGCAAAATCTTCAATTTGCTGTGTGTGTTTTCTTTGTGAAAATTTGAGTGAGTATGAAGGGTTTCGACCTTGGCAGGGGTTTATATTTGTTGAAATTTTTGTTATAAAATTTTAGTTGAAGTAGAATTTTCAAACTCTTGAAACATATATCTAACAGAGTTTTACTTAAACTAAACTATTGTAAAACTTAATAAGATAATTACAAGTTGAAGAGAAATCATAAACATATAAGATATAAAACCTAAAATAAAAAGAATCTAAAATAAAAAGAAAAAGAAAATAGTGGTAACGTGGAAAATTATGGAAGCTCCAGAGGCTTCAGTTTTATATATAATAGTTTTATACCCATGCAATGCATGGCTTAATAAAAGAATTATATATAAATATTAAAAAAAAAAATTTTGATAATATAATTAAATTTAATAACAAATAAAATAGTAAAAATATTTTATAGATAATGGCAAGTTTTAAATTTCTAAAAGCTCTTAGTAGTAAACGTGTGTTGCACGGTTTTAGTCATAAAATTATAACATGAATAATTTTATTTGAGGAACACTAATTAATGATTGGAGAGAAATGCTATACTCGGTCGGACTAAGACATAACTTTTACTTGTTCAAATAAAAATTAAGGCGAAGTAGGGTGAGGAACAACAAATAATAATTATAACATACCGACATAATAACATTTATATTTAATTATAATGACTCATTTGCATCTCAAAGTCTCAAATTAATATCAACCCTAAACATGCTAAGATGTTTATGTTAATTAATGTAAATAAGCATAAAATTAATATCAACATCTAACACCCTACTATTGCACGAATTATGATTAGAATTGACCTAATATTTTGAATTTGACCCCAAGAAATCATCCCGAATTTACAAATTAAAAACTACCCAAATTTATAAAAAAAAATTTGAAATAAAAGTTTACTACAACACACACATAAATATATACACACAAAGAAACTCTGAATTCAATAATTACAAACAATATAAATTTCTAAACATTAAAAAAAAATTTGGAATTACAATTAAAGTAAAGACACTCACATAAACACAAATTTTTCAAAAAGCGAATAAGATTTTTGTTAAAATTAATCTGTTAGTTCTCATGGAAGATATACCATTGATTCTGAAGACCATATATAATAAGCATACAAATTAGATCAAAGTTAACAAAAATAACTTAAATAAAAGGCAACCCTCAAACAAAACATATTCAATTTGATGAAAAAAAAAATAAAGAACAGAATTTTATGAAAAAATAAAAAGAAGAAGGCAAATACTACATGCAAGTTTCATAGGTAAGGTATGGAAAGGAAATAATATCAACAAACCGTATAGTAGGAAAAGAGGAAAATACACCAAAATCGTATATATACCCCCCCACTTTTATGTCAGATAATTTTAAACTGTGAAGAAGTTGATAACTTGATATGAACAAAAAGAAAAATGAGTTTATGTAATCAAGTAGTTCACGTTAATTACATATTAGTTTTTTTTTTTTTTAAATACTTTATCCCAAAAAAATAGTTAACGTTATTAGATTTTTTTTGGTTTACATTAAAGTTAATACATATTACCTTTTTTTTTTTTGTTACTTTATCCAAAAAAAACTTATTCTTTAGAAGAAAAAATAAAACTTTTAAATTTGTTACTATTAAACAATAGATGGTGTAGGATAAATGTTTATCCCAAAAAAAAAAACTAACGTAAGCTAAGAGTAAAATTGTTACTTTATAAAATTAAAAAAGAAGAAGAAGCTTATATAAACACTTATTATTACTTTATCCAAAGAAATTGATAAGATCAAAAACTTTTTGTTTTTATTTAAAAACTTAATGTAGTTTGATGCAGCCACTTGACTCAACAATTATACATATATTTTTAAAATTCTAAAAAAATTTCTGCAATTTGGTGAACCCACTTAGCGCAACTATAGCGTTTAAGCCCAACTTTTATTATATAGTATATGATATGATATATAGATTAGTCTATTAGATTTTTTTTTTTTTTTGAGGAAGGGATTTTATTTTAGACTTATTATTAATTAATTAAATTATTAGTATTTAATTTAATTTTCTAGAGTAAGAATTCAATAATTAGGCTTCGCCCAAGTCAATTAGGATTAGAGTTTTCCTCAAAAAAAAAAAAAAATTAGGATTAGAGTTCATTCATTATAATATAATAAATACATTAATGCAGTCCAGTGAGGAAAAATTTAATACTTTGCAAGGAGTGGGACAGGGATTAAATAATCTTGCAAAAATACTGTCTTGAAGTAACAAAACGACACATCATCTGAACGCATTCCAACAGTGAAAGCGGCAAATTTGAGATATTAGTTTTTTTTTTTTGATGAGTCAAATTTGAGATATAGTTGTTTTTTTAACACAGCGACAAGTTTTTTTTTTTTTATTTATTTATAAAAAGACACTCATTCCACGTGGCATTCTCAGCCCCATCTCCTTTTTTCATATTACCAAAAATACCCTTACGACCTTTCCCTTCTCTCTCATACCCACCCTCATACACCGACACAGAAACAGAATCACACACAGACACTCTCTCTCTCTCTCTCATCTCAACGTAAGCCTTGTCTGCTTGTAAGATTGAGATCTCAAATTCGCGTATTTGAGTAAGTGTTTTTATTGCCTGGAGTTCATTTTTTTTTCCCATATTTGGCATTAATTTTACAAGGGTTGGATTCTAGTGATGCTTGTAATTTGCAAAAGTTTGGTCTTTATATTTCATTGAAATTCATTAAAATTTGTAAATCCTGCCAATTTAAACAAAAAAATTAAATGGTTAAACTTAAACAAAAAAAAAATTAATGGGTTGAATTGGTTAAACTTAATTTAGTTTTGTAATTACTGTTCAGTTACCTGCAATGCGAAATGTATGGTGGTAATTTGTGTTAAATAAAAATGCTGTATCTGTATATAATCATGGTTATGTTATAGCTACTAAAGGAATTTTGGGGCAGAAAAAGAAAAATGAAAGTTGTATTTTTCAATCAGTGAGGGCTAGTGGTGATTTGATTGACAGTGTTTTGGCAACCTTGGTAGAGACACAAAGTTGTTCCTGATCCTTCTTTCTATGGGCTGCAAAATGAGAGACAATTATAGATATTGCTGATTCTGGTTTTTACAACTTTTCAGAGTAAGCTGGTATGCAATTCATGACATAAGACATAAAATATGATCTTGAGATTTTATACTTCTTGAAATGATTTTCATGCTAATTTTTAAGAAATTGTAAGATTGATTTTCGTTTGGTTGCATTCCCTATAAATTTCACTTGATATTGGTTTTTCCTGTCAACCTTGTGTGAACTATTTTCTTGTAATTTGTCAGTACTTGGGTAGTTGGTCGCTGTTATTGGATCAGATTTTAACCAAAAGCTTATGCCAAAAGGGATGTTTCGGAGGCATTCTCTTGATGTCACTGATATTCCGCATTCTAATGTGTGAACTATTTTCTTGGAATTTGTCAGTACTTGGGTAGTTGGTCGCCATTATTGGGTCAGATTTTAACCAAAAGCTTATGCCAAAAGGGATGTTTCGGAGGCATTCTCTTGATGTCACTGATATTCCACCTTCTAATGGTCAAAACTTGCTTGCCTTTCTTGTTCATCCACCAGATCATCCTGGGAGAATTCCCATAGGGGGGTGGGGGGGGGGGGGGGGGAAGGTGGTGACCATGAGGTTTATAGCTAAATCCAAAACCTATTTAATTTATATATATATTTTTTATTTTAGAATTACATTTATGATTTTGGATCCCATGCGAGTGGAGTGATGGAGTAAAAATCTAAATTTTGATATGCTTGGAATACATGCAATTTTACAATAATTTGTTTTCATGCTAGATTGGAAAAGATGTTGCCACACAATATGTTCTGGGTTGGGATTGGATGGCTCCTATAAGGTGACTATGTTTGTTACCTTTGATCGTGGTTAATTTTTTTCCATAATGATATTGTTATCTCTAGTTTCTTGTTGGAAAACGAGACAGGTTTCTACAGATATTTGAAACATATTTTTAGTGAATAGTGTCAGTGTGATAAATCATTTAGAGATCAGTTATACAGTGGAGATAGTATACGAGATAGGTTTTTTATTTTTATTTGTGTAATAACCTCCCTCAATAGCAAAATCTACCAGAAATTCAATGTGTGAGAGATATTATGGAAGTATGAACAATATTATGAAAATATCATTTTCCTTTATTATTAAAAAAAAATGGAAAATGATTAAGTATTAGGAACCGTGAATGGATGGGTTTTTTATGGAAAATTGGCTAATGTGGCAATTAATAACTCTATATTAATGATATGTTAAGTGGAGTTTTTTTCACCCTTAGATGTTATGAAAATCAATGGTTATAAAATGGTGTAACTTGAATCCATTTCATATATATATATATATACACACACACACATACATATCTGTCAACGACCAGATTTTTGCTAGAGCACGTCATAAAGCTGAACTTTTTTTTTTGGTAAAAAGCTGAACTATTTCTGGCCTCTGCAGTTTTCCTTGTTAGTCTGTGTGTAGACTAGACTGTCTATGATACTTATATCTTCCTCTTATGATTCAGTAAAGTAAAATTAGATTTTTTTTTTCCTTCTCAATATCATACAAAATCATACAATGATATTGTACATATAGGTAATGAACTTCCTTCTTGATTCATTTCATTGATATTGTACATTACCATTAAAGAAATGTGAAAGCATAAAAGACCCCCTCCTCCCCCAAGTTAATAAATTGCATACTGCGCCCAAGGAATATAGCCTTCATTACTTATCTGTGCCTTGAATTATCCAAAATGGTATCTAGAGATGTGAAATTTCTGATTACTGAGCATTTGGAGCATCCGATTGTTATAAATTCAAATATCCTCAATTCTCATTAGGAGGTCAAACCAAGGACCTATGGAAGTCGGGGTAGCCCTGTCCCCATGGGCATTTTTATCTAGTTTTAGGCTCTCAATACTTCTGTTGTAGGTTATAATGGAATGAATTTGCAGCTTTTCTTCTACAATCCTGACTTATGGTGGTCGAACAGTATGGGAAAACAGTCCTTGTACAATGCTCATATTACTGTTGATGTAAAGGGATATGGAGAATCTGATGCTTGGAGCCATCTATTTGGCTTCCAAAAAATTGAGAGCCATATTGATAGTGCCATAGGTGGAAGGTATTGCTTTATATGCCTTCTAGAACATTTTACATAGGTTTTTATTTTGATATTATGATATGTAGTCTATAAAATTTTGATTTACAGGTTGTTCAAGGTCAACGGACAGCCTATCATTATCCATGGTGGTAATTGGATATTGTCAGATGGGTTACTACGTCTTTCAAAGGAACATTACAAAACCGACATCAAGTTTCATGCCGATATGCATTTTAATATGATTCGCTGTTGGGGTGGTGGTTGGCTGAGCAGACAGAATTTTATCATTATTGTGATATTTATGGACTTTTGGTGATCTCTCTCTCTCTCTCTCTCTCTCTCTCTCTCTCCTATTTGTGTGTGTGTTGTGAGTGTGATCAATTATAGAGGGTGTATGCAAAATAGAAATAGAAATATTGAACAAACAATCACACAGGAAACATAGAGATAGAGACTTACATGGTTCAGATTTAGACATATGTCCAATGGCAGGCATTGAGAAGAAAAATTTACTAACAAGGGTGACTACAATAGTTGCACAAAAGAAAACCCTATATACACCCAACGAACTCTTTCTTACTAATAACAAAGATTATGGCTACAAAGTCGGTTTGGTGACTTTTTGTGGAGACTACCTAACCAAATAGGACTAGGCAGTACTATTTGCATTCTCGTACACAATAAGAAGATGAAAAACAAACCATACCAAAGTCAGCAACTGTTTTTAGTGGACATGTAAGGGTTGAGTTCCACATCAAGAGAAAAAGTAAGGAAAGTTAGAAAGGGTCTAAACCATTTGGCTTAAGTTGTTTGAGTGGTACCCCAATATATATCAATAGGTACCTCAATATATATCTATAGGCTCTTGTTGGAACCCAGGTACACTTCTCATCCCAAAAAATTGGTATTAGATTTATGGTTCAACTTTTGGTTCGAAATTTTAAATGTTTGTTATCTATTAAATTTTTTTTTTTTTTTGAATGAGTGTCTTGGTGTTGATTTGGTTGGTGTGAATTTGGTTATTGCTGCATTTGATGCAACTCTTGTATGCACGCTCTGGATTTGCTAATGACTCACACGCAGTGGGAAGCTAGGATGATGTGGTAGAGGCTCACATGGGAGGGGGAGGTTTATTGTGAGTGCATGTGTGAGGGTTGAGTCCCATATAGAGAAAAAGTGAAGAAAATGAAGAGTTGATATGTATAGTTGTGTGCAAACCTATTGGATGAAGCTTTTGAGATAGAATGATGTCCCTATATGTATATCAATGGGAGGTTGGTGGGTCAGTAATATTGGGACAAATCCTGGAACATCAAAATTTTCAGATTCACCAAAATTTGTATGCTTTATACTGAGGGTATTGTCACGGGATGCTTGCATCTTAAGATGCTGGGAATGCCAAGAAAGTGTTCTAGAGTAAGTTTTATAATTGAAAAAACCTTGTTAAATTACAGATTCTCCCAAAAACTTAAGCTATTGGGATATGGTAAATTTAATCATTTAACCATACTTCTAACACTCTCATGTTTGGGCTCAAACTCCCTTTTATAAGGTGTGGCCCAACACATGAGATTTTAAATGGAAGATTGAGTGGAGGAGCAAGGATCAAACTCAAAACCTCCTGCTCTGATACTATATTAAATTACCGATTCTTCCAAAAGCTTAAGCTACTGGAATATGGTAAATTTTATTATTTAACCACATACTTCCAACAAAGCTAACAACTATAATCTGCAGTACTTTCCCAAGAATGATGGTGTTCTTGTAACCATATAAATTGATGATATGTTAATCACTGAAATCAGTTCCATTATGAAAGTTACCATAAATTGTGGCATTGTTGATTTTATAATGCTTTTGAAAATTATTAGGGTGTTTATTTTCTTTGACCTAAATTGTCCACAGAGCTTTTACACTCAACTGTAGAGTACTAACATAGTGGCAATAGCGTGTCACAAGCAAAATTTATTTCCTTTCTTCTAAGTGTCAAAATTTGATTTTAAAATTGGGCTGGGGATCCGGAAAATTGGGTTGTTTAACCAAGCTTTGCTTGGGAAGTGACTCTGGCGATTTGGGAATGAGGGCACATGTTTATGGAGGCAGGTTATAGCTTCCAAATATGGGGAGGCCAGTGGGGGGTGTACTAGAGTTGTTAGAGGGACTCATGGATGTGGTATGTGGAAGAACATTAGGAAGGGGGCTGAGAGTTTCTTTGGTCACGTGTTGTATGTGGCGGGTGAGGGCTTTCGTATTAGATTCTGGCATGACCCTTGGAGTAGCCCTACTGCCTTGAAAGATTTATATCCGGCACTGTTTGCTATTGCTGTGAACAAGGAAGCTATGATTTCTGAAATTGTTGATTATGCTCCGAATGGGGGTGGTAGAAGCTGGAACTTACGTTTCCGTCGTGCATTTCAAGACTAGGAGACAGGGATCTTTTATGATTTCTTTGCGTATATCTCCTCCAAGTTACCTAGGGGGGGTGATGATACCATGATATGGCAATTGAATCGTAGTGGTGTTTTTGATGTGCGCTCTTTCTACACGTCATTGCTAGCAGCCCCGTTGGTGTCTTTTCCTTGGAAGAGCATTTGGTGTGTTAAGGTACCTAAAATGGTGGCTTTCTTCTTATGGACAGTTGCTAGGGGTGGGCTTCTTACTATAGACAACCTTGTTAAGAAGAATTTACCTCTTGTGAATTGGTGTTGCCTTTGTCGATGTGAAGAGGAAACTGTGGATCATTTATTGATCCATTGTAAGTATGCTTATACTTTGTGGAGTGAAGTCCTTTGTTTGTTTGGGGTTCAGTGGGTGATGCCGAAGAATGTTGTTTCTCTTCTTACTGCATGGTGGAATTGGTTGGGGAGTCACACTTGAAAAGTGTGGAATATGGTTCCAACGTGTATTATGTGGTTAATTTGGAAGGAGCGCAATGCCCGTACTTTTGAGGAAATTGAGAGACTTGTAGACTGTGTGAAGTCTTTGCTACTCAAGACTTTGTTTGAGTGGTCCCGGATTTGGGGGTTTATGCATTGTCATTCTTTGTTTGACTTCCTTAATTCTGTTAGTCTTTCTTTTTGATTGGTTTGTATTCTTTTCAGTGCAGTGAGTTTACTATCGTAAATTCATTGTGCTTTTATTATCAATAAAGCTGTTATTACCTATCAAAAAAAAAAATTTATAAGAACAAGTTAAGACATGAGCAAGCCTATGCTTGCGAGAAAATTATTTATTTTATTTGGTACAAATCAACACTTCTTGATTTCTAATTTCTCAGGTCAGCTACATGGATTATTACTACCATCATTATCATTTGACCTTGATCTCTATTTCAGGCTATACACTCTGTTAGAAATTTTTTTATTTTATCTTTTCTGACTGCCTCTGCCTTAGACCTCATATATTTCTAGCCCCCTCTTGTTCTTGAATGCTTTGAAATATAAATAAAGAACTCCTTACTAGTCAGCTCAGTGGTTTTTGTCTACATAATTAGAAATTGTCTTAATCAAATTTTCTATATCTTCTCCTCAAAGCTACGTCTAGATTTTAGTGAATACATTCATTCTGTATTCTATTATTGCCATTATCAATGATTTAACTAAATTATTTAGGATAATGGCTTTGTTGAGTTCAGTTGTATTTTTTAATTGCCATTAACATATTTCAGCATCGTTTTTTTCAAAAAATTTATTTGACATTGCCTGCTGTTTGGTATATTGCGGTAGGAGCCTTTGGTACTTTTAATTTTGGTACACTTGGTTATTTAGTAACTGAAGCTTTAAAATGTTCCTACCAGAGTGAATTCTGCATTGCATTATTTTGAACGATTTATTCTCCTGAGACCCAGGCCTGTCTACAGGGTTAAATATGGCTCAAGGCTAACCAGACCTAAGGATTCCAATATTTTAAGTTACTTCAGTATTAAATTACTCTAGTATAACTTGGTCCATATGGCTGATTTGATTTTTGTAGGTGTGGCAAGAGATTTGGAGTATTGAAGACGTTGAAATGGTGACCCGGTATCAAATCCAAATGGTCCCCTAGATCATGATCTTCTCTTGCTATGTGCAAGAGAAACTGTCAAGCTTCTAAGGAACCATCCAAGTCTTGCTCTTTGGGTTGGTGAAAATGAGCAAGTTCCACCAGATGACATCAACAAAGATTTGGAAAATGTCCTGAGACTAAATCCTTATTTCGAAAACTCCAATGAAATCAGCAAATCTTTTCAAGATTTATCTGCAGTGTCAAAAGATCCTAGCCAATATTTTGATGGTACATGTGTTTACATCCAAGGACCTTTGTGGGATGGATTTGCAAATGTAAGGGGGGCTTCACTGATGGCCCTTATGAAATCTGAAATCCTGAAGCATTTTTTAAGAATGATTTTTACAGCCATGGATTCAATCCTGAGGTTGATTCTGTCAGGATGGGTGTTGCATATACTATCAGAGCAAGAATGTCTCAAGAAGGCTGGCAGATTCCGTTGTTTAAGCAACTTCCTAGTGGGTACACAGAAGAAGTTCCAACCCCATATGGGAATAACATAAATACATTCCCTATTCAAAACCAAAAAAAAGTGTTGATCAGATTGAACTTTATGGAGCCCCAAAGGATCTTGATGATTTTTGTTTAGAGGTAAATCAAAATTTTCTATAGCTATTCTAGATGCTTATTGGTTTTTTTTTTTTTTTTTTTTTTTTTTTGGTGCTGACCTAACTTGAAATGATCATCAAGCTTAACTGGCTAACTACATTCAATTTAGAGCTATGCTGGAGGGTCGGACTTCCCGTAAATACGCTAGTCCTGATTTGGAAGGCACAGAACCCTTGGACTGGTCTTAGTGGTCAGTTAAATGATTATCTTTTACACCAAACGGCAGGTTTCTATGGCTGTCGCTGTGCTGCAGAACCAATCCATGTCCTGCTGAATCTGGCTACATATTTTATAGAGGTAATTTCTAAACTAGTAAGAGTTATAATTTATGAGTTTGGATTGGATCTTGAAATTTAATGACTATTTAATATCTGATGAAATGTTTTCATAGAACACGTATTGAGCCTGAATAATCTTTTGAATTCAATAAATAAAATTGATATATATATATATATATTTATATATATATATATATATTGACAGAACAAAATAAAACGTTAATAAGAAAAAATCTAGCAAAAATGCTCATAGCTGATTTTCTTTATGTTTTTGTATGTGTGGGTTGACAAGACCAGGGGGTGGTTGAAATGCTTATATTTGTGTTTCTTAAACCAAATAATATTTCAAAAGGGTGCATACATGAAACTATTGCATTTTACTCAAAGACATTCTTTGTACTGGATGCTATTTAGGCTGCGTTTGTTTCGGTGGTAAAGGAAATCAGGAAAACGTTTTACACCCTTGAGGGTGTTTGGGTGCGCAAGGAAAATTGGGTCAAACGGAAAATCATTTCCGTTGACCATAAAATATGCCCTCTGACCCTGTAAAACCATTTCCGTTTGTATTTTACCTTCAAATCAATTCTGCCCCAGGAAAATAGAAGAGAGAGAGAGAGAAGCCAAGCCCGATCGGCGTTGCCACCCAAGCGAGATCGCATCCCAGCACCCATAGTCGCCGCTGGAAGCTCATCGGCGCCGCCACCCAAGCCAACCCGATCCACCCAAGCTCGTCACCACCCAAGCCCGATCGTCTCCACCCAAGCCCGATCCACCCAAAACCGATCTCGTCCTCGACCCTCCCAAGACCGAGCTCGTCCTCGACCCACCCACCCAAGCCCGATCGTCTCCACCCAAGCCCGACCCACCCAAGACCGAACTCTGATCTCTCTCTGGCCGCCACCGATCTATCTCTCTTTCCTTCAATCTGTCACTCTTTCTCCCTCCGATCTCACTTTCTTCCTCTGCTTAATGTTTTTATTTTGATTTTTGGCTGTGTTAAGAGTATATTTTGAAGATTTCTGTAATAAAATTTGTTTGGATGCTGGAAAAATGGCTGAGAAAATGTGAAAAATTTGTAGGAAAATAGTATTTTTAGAATGTTACCAAACACCGAAAATCGTTTTTCGGACTATTTTTCATTGCAGAACCAAACACCCGGATTTCATTTTCTTTACGGGAATTCACTTTCTCCTGCATTCATTTTACGCTCGGAATTTGATTTACATTGAACCAAACGCAGCCTTAAAATGATCCCACCCAAAGATGGTATGTAACATCGCAATTGTTTTCTGAATCTGCCATTAGCAAGTTGTCAATACTATGTCTGAGGAACTGTCTAACATAGCTATTGAAGCCTTGGTCTAGGATCTAGAAGGAACATTTCCATACTGCAAAGTTTTTGAAAATCTCTCTGCTCCGGCCAAAAAAACAGTATCCATAGTTGAGATGAAGTATCCAAAGTCTAAAAACCCAAAGCTGGTCTACTGCCTTCTCAAACTCTACCACACATCAGACTATGCTATTTTGTCTAGGAAATTTTACTGGTTGCATCTATTTGGTGGAGATTACAAGCAGCTGGAGCCATACAGAACCAAAAAAATAACCCTCAAGATTTACATCCAATGTTTTCATCAAAGGGTTCACTTATGAAATTGAAATGCTTGTTGAAAATGTGGCCAAGAAAGCTAACTCTAAAAGTTTAACCTATATGAACAACTAAAGTAAGAACATTTTATTAAAGAATAGCCAACCCAAGTGCACGGGAAATGTATTACAGTGGCAAAAATTTAGGACCCAAATTACAATGATCAACTAGAATGGGGAGAGATAAAGAAGAGCAAGAGGGTAAGATTAAGCTCCATTCAAGGAGAGTGTGAAAGAAAAAGGACTTTATATCAAGGATCGACTGTTCGAGAATTCTTCCTGTTCATTACTTAGACAACTATTTCTCGCTGGTGTCCAGCTAAGTTATTCCCATTAAGATCACTTTTAAGGTCCCTCCAAGTGTCAAGCCTTGAGTTTCGCTGGAATTACCATGATTGTCCATTGAGCTGGGTAAAGAATACTCTTTTAATGTTGTCTGAAACCTTGTGGAAGTATAAAATCTATTGAGGTCAAGTTTTACAGAGGAAATCATTATCACAAGTTCCCGGAATTCTGGAAATAAATTTCCAACTTTTACATACTTAATTGTCCTTTTTTTCACTGAGAAACATTTTTTACTTAAAGTTTCACCAGTGATACCAGGAATGAAGCAGCTAAATAAATTGAGAGAACCTTCTATATTTCTGCCAATGTTATTTAGTTCTTCTTAGGTGAAATACCTTCAAATTTTTAATATATGGTGTTGACTCCGTGTGTAAATAATTTGCTGAGATGGATCTTTTTATCATTTGCTTGCTTTTTATTTGTGTGCTTTCTCATCACTTTATGTCTTGATTAAGGGAGTGATGGAATGAGAGAAAGATACAGAGAGGAAGGGTGTATATTCAATTAAAAAAAAGGGTAAGGGATGAGTGAAAGAAATGCATATGAATTTAGTTTGTTTAGCAAACTGAGAATTGGACTTCGAATTTGGATGCTTTGAAATCTAAAGTATAAAATTCCATATAATTTTTGAATTGTCCTTTTTTGTTAACTTAAACAATAGAAATCAATATTATAAATTTCAAAAGTAAAGTTTTGAGTAAATTCCAACTCAAAAATCATCATCTAAATGTAATACAAGAGATAAAATTTCATTTATGTATAACCTAGAAAGAGATGCATAAAGAAATTTCATCAATGAATGAGAAAAATTAATGTTAGTATGGACATGTTTGGAAACCCAAAAGAATTAGAGAAAAAAAAAGAAGAGGAAAAGAAATAGGAAATGTTACTATGAAGATTTAACTCCAAGTTGACAAGGAAGCATAAATGCCTTGCTTGCTTCTTTTGTTCCTTCTTTCTTTTGTTTTCTTTTGTGTTGGAGGAAGTATTTCTTCTTTGACACAATGACATGATAATCTATTGAGTTGGACAAGGTATATCTTCTTTGACACAATGGCTTGATAATCCTATATATATAGTAGAAGTTATAAATGGTTTTCATATGAACTTAGCCTTAAAAAATTCAATACAAAAAATAATTTGGAAGCTTCTCAAGGTGTGTTTTGAAGCTAAAATTGGATTATTCTTATTGTAAGTTTTTATAGTTGCCTACATAAATTTGTTCATATGTATATGTGTTTTTGTATTGGTATTCATAAACAATAGTTACTTTGCTTACTTAAAATTTGTCATATAAATGTTAAATGTAGTAAGATTATATTGCACTTGTCGCTATATTTTTATGAGATATATTACTCTAAATGGTTTGGTTTATGTTACATTTGATGCAATTTTGATAAATAGTGTATCACTCAACTTTTTTTTATAAGTCATTATTTTCTTGAATCACGTTTTTATTTTCTTGAATCTCATTTTTATTTAATATCTATTATAGGTTAATCACTCCCAAAATTTTAAAATAATTAGTTGTCATTTATTGTTAAATTTATAAGGTAGCTGTTTGCTATATTTAAGAATGCAAAAAATTATAATTGCTCTTCATAGATTAGTGAGCTTTTCGTGGCTAATCACCTTGATATTCAAAAAGAACAATAGATCAACTTAATATTTGGTAAGCATGATAATTGGAGAAAGAAAATTAGTCTAACAATGGGATTAACAAACTATTATTATGGGAAAAAAAAAGTATTGAGGAATATAACTTCAGTAAAAGTTACCGAACAGTCTAACTCGAACCAATTTTTATCAAATATTTGTTTTGTCCTTTATTAGTACTAAAATAGTTTACATTCGTTTTCAAACATTACCAAACACTTTTCCACCCTATTTATCACATGTGGGGAAGAGAGGAGTTGAACATAAATTCTTTTCAAGAAGAACATCTACCAGTACCACCGACTACCGAGCTAAAAAAATTCTTGGCAAAATATTAATATACATAAATGTTAAGGAGTGATAGACTTAGCATTAAAAAATATATATATATTTGGTAAATGAAAAAACATCATCATGTTGCATTTTTCATTGTTTAATTGGATTAATAGAACCAACCTAGCATGAGGTTTACATAAAACTCTAAAAGACTTGCTCTTTCATTTTTGTATCCCATGCCGCCTTTACTACTAAACTTTCTCCCGTAGATTTTGTTGGATTAACTAATTTAACTTTGTTGTTATGAGTTGTAATGGATAACCTAGGTTAAGTAAAAGCTTGCATAAAGAAGTAACAATATATAAATATAAAGGCAAACTTAGTTGCACTATTTACTTATATATTGAATAAAGGCAAACATAGATATGTGTTAGATGATTTTAAATAAATGACAACGATTAACGTAAACAAGAAAAAAAATTTAAAAAACAAATTATATTTTTCTAATAACAGGAATGGAGGATCAATTAAAAACATAGTTTGAATTTTTGTTGTGCAAATATTCTTACTATTTTATTTCGAACTTTTAGATGCATTCCTTTTATTTTTTAAAGAATCACGTTTATTTTTAATGAAATCAAGTAAAGTAATTCCTTTTTACACAATGCTTTTATGCTTTACCTAAAAAAAAATAAAATTCACTTTAATTTTTAATGAAAATCAGTAAAAAGAATTCCAATCAATACAGTAGTTTTTACGCCTTTCACTGTTCACATTAAAAATAAAAAATACCCAGTACCCAACAAAAATAAATAGCCATGGGCCACACCTAACTGATCCAAGCCCAAGGCCTTTAATTTAAAGAACATTCACGATCAAACTCCAACAAACCTGCTGTACTGAGTCACGCCCAAACCCCTCTTTTTATTTATTTATTTTTACTCTTTTACATTCAGAGCCATAAAAAACAAAATTGCTGCTATATATATATATATATATATATATATATATATATTATATTCAACTCAAAAAAGTAGTAATTCTCATCACGCACTCTCTCTGTTTATTTTTATTTAGATTCACCTAGGCCCCAGCCCTTTCTTTCTTTCTACGTATTATTATTATTTATGGCCTTTTTCTTATTATTTATTTTATTTTTATAAACAATAAAGAAATTTGATAATGATGATGATATGTCTGTGATTGTGACTGTCACTTTGCTTTGCATGTCTTGTCATACAATTAAATAAAGAAGATAGATTAGATTAGATGGAGCAGCAGCAGCAGCACCACCAACTTCAACATTTTATCCATCCGAACCATCCCTTGCTCTTCAATCCTGACGACAGAAGTGGACGTTATTGTTGGGGGTGCAACGAACGAGTTTATGGTCCTAGCTACAGTTGTAAAGAATGCAATTATTGGGTTCATCATAAATCATGTGCAGAACTATCCCTTGGGTTGCACCATCCCTTGCACCCGATCCATCCTCTTATTCTCTTTCCTCCATGGACATACCGGGAAAATTACAAATGCGAACTCTGCAAAGCATATAAAGCTGAATACACTTATCGGTGTTCCCGCTGCGACTTCAACATTCACATCACATGCGCTTCTTTAGCGCCCGCCACTGTGGAACCTGAATTCCACCAACACCCGTTGACCCCCATTTGGAAGTGGATCATCTTCACTTGCGATCTTTGCGGCAAAAAAGACGAAGGTACGCCCTATTTGTGTAATCCATGCGGTTTTTGGATTCATGGAAGATGTTCTCTTTTCCCACGCAAAGTTAAAGTTGTGCATCACAAGCACCTCCTCCACCTCACCCATTCTTCTCTTGAATTCCATCAATCCGACTCCCGATTTTGTCAAATCTGTGTTCAAGAGGTGGACACATGCTATGGGCTTTACTATTGCTCCAGATGTGATTTCGTTGCCCACCTCAATTGTGCTATGGGAAACAAGGAGAACATAAATTTGCAAGAATTTAAAGATGAGGATGAAGTTTTAGAGCTCAATGAATCAGTTGACTCAACTTACAAAGTCAAAAAATACAATATGAGGGAGGGTGGAATTCAAATAGCTGCAGAAATCAAACACTTCAGTCATGAGCATGACTTAATGCTTATCGAGCAGCTTCTAAAAAACCAAAAATGTGATGGGTGCGTAAGAGCCATTCTCCCTCCGTTTTATAGTTGCGTAAAGTGTAGCTTCTTTCTTCATGAATCTTGTGCTAATTTACCAAAAAAAAAGCGACACCCACTTCATCAACACCCACTATCCTTGCTCCCAATGAAACCAAGTAAGGATTTTAGGTGTTATGCTTGTCATCGTAAATGCAATGGCTTCACCTATTCGTGTGAGACATGCCGTTTTAGACTTGATGTTCAATGTAGTATGATCTCAGAAATCCTTACCCACCCTGGTCATGATCACACACTTAGTCTCTCTAGTGTTGAATCTTCTCAGAATTGCAGTTGTTGTGATTCTAGAACTTATCCAATATTTCATTGTACCACTTGTGCATTTGCTTTGGACTTCAGATGTGCTACACTACCACATTCTACAAGATACAAACAACATGAGCATCCATTTGCTCTTAGTTATAGAGCTGAAGATAACTCTGGTGAATATTATTGTGATATATGTGAAGAAAAACGGGACTCTAAGTATTGGTTTTACTACAGTGAGGATTGCAGTTATCTTGCTCATCCAAAATGTATTATTGGGAAATACCCAAATTACAAGTTTGGAGGTACTTACACATTTGACTGTCACTCACACCCTCTTACTTTCATTGAGGAAACTAAAGACCACCCTCGATGTAACAAATGTAATGATTCTTGTGAAAAGTTGATCTATCAATGTGCTCAGTGT